>JACEII010000036.1:3345537-3414482 GCA_014332785.1 Antheraea mylitta
TTTATTTGTGTATATCGTACCTTTACACACAAAAATATTGATTTTAAAAATTTAGGATGTATTTTTTCACTAACTTTGAAACTTTATTAAAATGGAATTATTATTGAAAGACATTTATGGTATTGACAATAATGTGCTTGATGCTATTTTTTGGAAATAAAAATAAAAGTAATCTTAACCCATGCTAGAATAGCAGTAATTTTATTATTATGATATTTCGATATAAATAAGTACAAATTTTATCTTTCACACAAATTCAGTTATTAACTCAATATTTAGACCGATTTATTGCTATAAAAATAATATGTGTATAGAATATAGCTATAGGAGGTATAGTTTAGTGCAGTACTACTGGCTTCTCGATAAAGATAGCGATAATTGTGGCAGCGTATGTTATAAACGCATTTTTTTTTTCGAAATGTATACGCTGTTGACCTGGAAAGGTCTTTACAGCTTCATCGAACTATTGAGGCGAGTGCTGAAAGCACTCAACCGACTTGGGATGTTTGGGCGACCAACTCAAGTGTGCACGGCACACATCGGCTTAGGCTGTTGCCTGTTTTGGGCAAAAATCGCAACCTATCTGAGCTAACCTAAGCTAATCTATCTAGATATACGTTTATAAGTTATTGAAACATGCATGTGTGCATGCACAAACGGGCATGTGTGCCTCAACAACTCCTGTATGTATATTGTATCGGAGAAAATTCTCTTAACTATATAAGATAGGATAGGGTGGAGAAAAATAAGGGTAGAACTCTTTGTCGTCTATTTCTCTGAAAAAGAAAAACAGCGTGTAAGCGTGTAGGCGTGCACGTGTGTATAGGTGATGTGTGTGATGTTGTAGTATTGATATAAAGTTTTGTGGCACTGTATGGCGTGAGTCAAGGGCTCCCCGCCGAGGGAACGGACTTAGGTTTCAGCCGTTGCCGAGCGGAGCCTAATCTGGTGTGCGGGAGCGAAATTTATCTCCAGACCATGGCGGCGTGATCTGTGGTTATGCGGGCGTGGACGTGAACACGCTTTGTTTGAAGAGATAGGCTGGTACTGATCTTTCGCTGACGTGATTGAATCAGGAGGGTCGGTAAAATGTGTCGCGGTCGTCTTCTATACTGCGCAGCGTTGGGTACGGGTTCATAGTTCGCGGCGAATACCACTAAAGGGCTGGGATGATTCGCGGCTTATTCTAAATAACTACGTGCGAGTGATTTTATATACGCCCAGACAAAAGGCATCTCCAAGTCCCCGTGGAGATTATTCCGGACGTATCATAGGGCACCGGTGATTTTACGTAGGGCTCGGTTCTGGAGAACCTGCAACTTTTGAATACGATTTTGCGCATGTGCAAAGACCGAACAACTGTACGTCATAATCGGACGGATGCAAGTTTTATATAAAGTGAGTTTATGTCTGGGGGATATTTTACTCTTATGACTAAGCAAACGATAGAGATGACCCAAGACCATAACGGCTTTGTTTTGCACTCTATATGTGTGTGAATCGAAATTTAAGTGTTTATCTAAAGTGGCGCCGAGATATTTCACCTCGCCGGCCCAAGGTACTTCGGTTTCGTATAGCCTGTTAATCGACGCATGTATTTAAGATAGCGTCAATCCCAAATCATACATTTACGTTTATCGTTGTTTCATTGTATATGGTGAAATCTTAATATCAACAATGTTTAATAAAATGAAATTTGTTCTTTGCTAAAAAAAATAATTGGTTTGAAATTTTTCATTTTTATTTATTAAATATATTAGCGGGTATATATATGATTGTTTATACAAAAATGTGTCTGACTGTGATAACTCATGCTTTTAATTTTGTTTAAAAGTTACTGAAAAAAATGTTCTTAAACCTATTCATGAATCAAAATTAATTAAATCAAAATGCGCATTAAAAATACAACGTTAACCGGCTACCAAGTGTCCTTTCAGGCTAATACCAACCTCTCACAGAAAACCGTCGTGAAATAATAGTGCTTGCATCGTAGTGTTTCGTTTGGTCAGTAAGAGCGCCGGAGGCTCACCTCTCTTCTCCTTTTCTCCTTAGCCTTCCCTTACCCTCCTCCAATATACAGGTTGGCAACGCATTTACGACACCCCGGTGTTGCTAGTGTCTATAAAGGGTGGTGGTCACTTAACATCACGTGACCCACCTGTTCGTTTGCCTCCTATGACACAAAAAAATATATATTAATATATTAAAGAACCAGGTATTCTAAAATTCTTGGTCTTTCAACGTTGCCGGCTCTTGTACTAAGGTGTCGCAAAAAAGTCTAGTTACGTTAACTACAAATTTTTGTTTTTCGTTATCCTGGTTACTTTCTCGTAACTATCTTCAACTTGTATTAAAACCTTTTCATACTCTATTGTATTAAAGAAAATATATGAATACCGACCGTACCGAAGCGTCAAACATCGTGCCGAAGTGTCAACTGTCACTTGCTTGAAACTGTTGTTTAAGAGTTATAAACTGTTTCGAATACGTATTATAAATATATTTATAAAATATTTTTATAAATAATCTTTGTACCACTCACAACATAATACCGTTTAGTAATTTATCCATGTTGATATGTTTCTATTGTAGATCATTCTACGTTGTTACACTAAATATTTGGTATTAAATTTATAACGTGTATATGTCACACTTGATATTGGCGAAATTACCTACATAGGCAGAGGCCATACCGGAAAGAATCAATCAAGCCAGTTTTATATATTAAATTCATCCGAACAACGGCTTACCTGTTTGCCGGTAAGAGTTGCGTTTATTTGTGCATATCGTACCTTTACAGACAAAAATATTGATTTTTAAATAATTTTAGGATGTTTTTTTTTTCACTAAATTTGAAACGTTTTATTATTACTATATTTAAATATAAATAAGTACAAATTTCATCTTTCACACTAATTCAGTTATTAACTCTATCTTTAGATCGATTTATTGCTATAAAAATAATATGTGTATAGAGTATAGCTATAGGTATAGTTTAATGCAGCACTGACTGCGCGATAAAGATAGCGATAATTGTGGCAGCGTGTTATCGACGCATTTTTTTTTTCGAAATGTATTCACTGCTGACCTGGAAAGGTTTTTACAGCTTCACCGAACTATCGAGGCGAGCGTTGAAGGCACTCAACCGACTTGGGATGTTTGGGCGACCAACTCAAGTGTACACGGCACACCTCGGCTTGGGCTGTCGCCTGTTTTGTGCAAAAATCGCGACCTATCTGAGCTAATCTATTTAGATATACGTATATAAGTTATTGAAACATGCATGTGTACCAAGGATGCCTTTTTTTTTAATGAGGGGAAAATCCTGCATGGGATACCCCCACGCTGTCGGGGGACAACATGAGGGTGATGTCGGACTCCTACCGACTAAAAACCCCTCGGCCGCTTAGCGCGAATGTGAACCAGGGTGCGGGGTGGCGGTTAGCAATGCTCCGCTGCCCTGGTCACGCGCTTGGGTCACCCGTAGATGGTGAAAGACAGGGACCCACCTCTCTGGAAGAATTAAGGTTCTCCTTTTATTCCTTTGTGGGGCGGCAGCGATACGCTGTGCTCAAACCGCACGGGAAAAAATGACGGGGTTCGAACCGCCTCCCCGGCGATCGTTTGATCAGTACATAGTCGCCAACATTACCTCTAGGCTATGCTTCTATGTACCAAGCATGCCTGCCTCAACAACTCCTATATGTATTTTGTGTCGGAAAAATTTCTCTCAACTCTATAGGATAGGATAGGGTAGGGAAAAATAAGGGTAGAACTCTTTGTCGTTTATTTTTCTACAAAAGAAAAACAGCGTGTAACCGTAAAGGCGTGCATGTGTGTATAGGTGAGGTGTGTGATGTTGTAGTAGTGATGCAAAGTTTTGTGTCACTGTATCGCGTAAACAGCGTACTCAAGGGCTCTCCGCCGAGGGAACGGACCTAAGCTTGAGCCGTTGCCGAGCGGGGCCTATTCTGGCGTGCGGGAGTGAAATTTACCTCCAGACCACGGCAGGGTGATTTGTGGTTATGCGGGCGTGGGCGTGAACACGCTCTGTTTGAAGAGACAGGCTGGTACTGATCTTTCGCTGACGTGATTGAATCAGGAGGTAAGGTAAAAATGTGTCGCGATCCTCTTCTATACTACGCAGCGTTGAGTGCGGGTTCGTAGTTCGCGGCGGATACCACCAAAGGGCTGGGTTGATTCGCGGCTTTTTCGAAATAACTACGTGTGAGTGATTTTATATACGCCCAGACAGAAAGCATCTCCAGGTCCCTGTGGAGATCCTTATTCCGGACGTACCATGGGGCACCGGTAATTTTACGTAGGGCTCGGTTCTAGAGAACCAGCAACTTTTGAATACGATTTTGCGCATGTGCAAAGACCGAATAACTGTACGTCATAATCGGACGGATGCAAGTTTTATATAAAGTGAGTTTATGTCTGGGGGACATTTTACTCTTATGACGAAGCAAATGATAGAGACGACCCAAGACCATAGTGGCTTTGTTTCGCACTCTATCTGTGTGTGAATCGAAATTTAAGTGTTTATCTAAAGTGACGCCAAGATATTTCACCTCACCGGCCCAAGGTATTTCGGTTTCGTATAGCCTGATGGTCGACGAGGCATATATTTAAGATGGCGTCAATCCCAAGTCATACGTTTACGTTTATCGTTGTTTCATTGTATATGGTGAAATCTTAATATCCATAATGTTTAAAATATTAATAAAATGAAATTTGTTCTTTGCTATGGAAAAAATAATTGGTTTGAAATTTATTATTTTTATTTATAAAATATATCTGACGGTATATATATGATTGTCTATAAAGAACTGTGTCTGACTGTAATAAATTCATGCTTTTAATTGCGTTTAAAAGTTACTGAAAAAAAATGTTCTAAACCTATTCATAAATCAAAATGCGCATTGAAAATACAACGTTAACCGGCTACCAAGTGTCCTTTCGGGCTAATAACACCCTCTCACAGAAAACCGACGTGAAATAACAGTGCTTGCATTTTAGTGTTTCATTTGGTCAGTGAGAGCGCTGGAGGCCCACCTCTCTTCTCCTTTCCTCTTTTGTTTTCCCTTACCCTCCCCCATATAAAGGTTAGCAACGCACTTGCGACAACCCTGATGTTGCTAGAGTCTATAGAGGGTGGTGGTCACTTTACATCACGTGACCTACCTGTTTCTTTGCCTCCTATGATACAAAAAAATATATATTAAAGAATTAGGTATTCTAAAATTCTTGTTCTTTCAACGTTACCGCCTCTTGTAATAAGGTGTCGCAAAAAAGTCTAGTTACGTTAACTACAAATTTTTGTTTTTCGTTATCCTGGAGAACCCCTTGCGTTTTATGGGACAAAAAGTATCCTGGATGTAATCTCGTAATATTAGTTATCACTATGTCAAGTTTCGTCAAGATTGGTTCAGTAGTTTCAGAGTGATGCGTGTTCATAGGGACAGACAGACAGACAGACAGAAAGACAGACAGACAGACAAAAATTGTAAAAAGACTATTTTTGGCTTCTATATCGATAACATAGTCTACCCTGATTTACATTTTCAAAAAATATTTAATGTACAGATTTCGACTTGTTACAGTTTTATTAACTAGTTAACAATTAACAATAACAATATTCTGAATTATTTAAATTCCATCTATACTAATATCATAAAGAGGTAAAGTTTATGAGTTTGTGACGTTGTAGAGGGTAATATCAATAACTACTGGTCCGATTTGAAAAATTCTTTCAATATTATATAGCTCATTTATCGAGGATGTTTATAGATTATATCATCACGCTAAGGTCAATAGGAGCGAAGCACCAATGAAGAATGTTTTAAAATCGGGGTTTGTTATTCTCTTTAGAGCTTCCACTGCGTGTTAATCCAAAGTAACTATTCCACTCGAACGAAGTCACGGGCAGAGTCTAGTGGTAAATAAACCTATTGAAATTATTACTTGATTTTCACATATATCGCGACTCAGAGCAATAATTATACACATTTTTATACAGTTTATTAAATAATCAAATATAATGAATTCCAGTCTCAATACAAAATCATTATACTATATTACTAAACACATCAAAAAAGTCTAAGCAATATGTGTGATATTACAAATTTTACCATTTATATTAATTAATTTCTCAGTATTTACTCAAACAAAGTGCGTAGGTAAGTAAACTTTTTTGTTATTGATGACATACTGGCTGGTTGTAAAAAAAAAATTGATTATGTTTTGTTTTTTCATAAAATTCAAATGACTGCGAATTTGTTTCAATTTACCTGCGTTTTAATTGCTACGTTTAGTCTTGATTTTATAATTTTACCAACCATTTAAATAAAGTTAGCGACAAAATTGAATTGCTAGATATTCTTTACGTCATGAAACGACGTCATTTGATGGCAGATGAAATGCAAAGAGCTGTAGGGATGTTGCAAGCGGGAAGTAATCAATCTCAGGTGTCTCGACATTTTGGCATTCATAAAAGTGTTATTTGTCGTCTTTGGTAGCGCTACAATACAGGAGAACCCGCTGAACAGCATCCAGGCCGTAAAAGGAGTACAACCACTCGGCAAGACCGGTACATACAACTGACTGCAAGATACCAGCCGATGTTAACCGCTCGAGAGATAAGTTTGAGGCTACAAATTTCAAGTAGTGTTGATGTAAGTCCTCGAACTGTGCGAAATCGACTGCATGAGTACGGCCTACGAGCTCGACGCCCAACCAGGTGCCCACCGATACGTCACGGGAATCGCGCTCGTCGATATGAATGGTGTAGAGAACGCATAATATGGACCCAGGAACAATGGGATAAAATTATGTTTTCCGATGAGTCGCGATTCGGGTTTAAGCCTGATACAAGAAGGGTGCTTGTATTCTCGGCCTGGAAATACTGAAAGGCTCAGGTGCGTTCAGAAAGCTCATCCATATAGCGGCTCAACAGTTATGTTATGGGCGGGTATCACGAAGAACAGGCGAACTGAGCTCGTTTTTGTAAATGGAAACATGAATGCTGAAAATTACATTGAGGATATTCTAAGACCTTATGTCTACCCATTTGCACAAACCTTTGGCTCCGATTTTAGGTTAATGCATGACAATGCGCGTTCACATACAGCTCAGCGAACCAGTGAATACTTTGCAACGAAGAACATCCGGGTATTGCCCTGGCCTGCACAATCGCCAGATCTCAACCCCATCGAGCACACATGGGACATGCTCCAGAGACGTGTTTTGAAAGACTTGGACGGAACGACAACAACCCAACAGCTGAAGGATTTGCTACAATTCCATTGGGAGCGAATACCGCTAGTTGACATAAACAGTCTCATTAATTCAATGAATAATCGTTGCCGACAAGTTCTGAATAGCAGAGGAGACTACTTTGTATTAAATTGTTCTATTCTTTCACAATAAATACATTTTCTTTAGAAATTTCATTTTGTAAAAAAAAAAGTTTAGTTTTTTATGTCTTAGTTTCTTACTCTAATATTGTTAATTTCTGTTATTAAAAGAACTTATAAAGACAACAGCTGTTATTTTTATATCATAGAACCCTAAAGATATTATTTTAAAAATAAAATACAACATTATAATGTGGAGAACCATCCTAAAATTTAAATTAGTACATGTTGCTTAGACTTTTTTGATGAATGTATAATATTATAAAGAGCTAAAGTTTGTGACGTTGTGGCGTTGTAGGGGGTAATCTCAGGAACTACTGGTGCGATTTGAATAACTCTTTCAATGTTATATAGCTCATTCATCGAGAATGGTTATAGGCTATATATCATCATGCTAAGATCAATAGGAGCGGAGCACAGATGAAATATGTTTGAAAATCGGAATGTTTTTTCCTTTTGAGAACTACTGCGTGTTAGTGTTGGTGTTAGTGTATCTATACCACGCGAACGAAGTCGCGGGCAGAGGCTGGTATAAGATATACACAGACCGCAATACCAATTAGTTACCTACTACGTGTCACTAGTCTGACGTAAGCCGGGCAAGCGCAATAGTGTCGGTCACGCTTAATAGCTTGTTATGACGCGGACACATGTAATTTTTATGAGTGGTTCTAACTTAGTAGACGTACATTTCAAATTTATCTATGTTCGTATATATATACATATATATTATATATATTCCATTCGTGCTTTCGCGCAGTCTCTGGTAGGTTGTTCCCAGCTGCTACTGTGCAACCGAGGTAGTGAAAGGCGTTTCCGACAGGCACATTTGCAACATTTGTATCATTTTATATGTTCATTTTTTTGTATGTTTATTACTTACTGCTTACACGTTATAAATTCTGCCATGACACCGACTACACGTCCGTACATTACTTTGGGCCTCCATTGAAAATCAGCGCTTCAGTATCACCTAGTTGTGCTGCAGCACCTAGCTGAATGGGGGTGCCATTGTTGGATATATGTATTATACTAAGTTATGTATATGTTCCATTTGTTGTTTGTAATGTTATCCAGCAATAAAGACATTTTCTTCTTCTATTTCCTGCCAAAAATATACAGAGGTTTTCACATCAAAAAATTATTTTTAGACATAGTGTCCATAGATTACTGTTCCAGTTGTGGATGGATTTTGTGTTTTTTTTTTCTATTCTGCAAACTCTTGGTCCGCACTTTTTATTGCTTTCAATTTTTTTATTGGATCCGTCAAATGTAGTTGGTAGAGACATGCTGAAGCTATTGTTAGTTTCAATATGAATGGCTCGGCTCGCTCGGTGTAGTACCACTCTCTCACAGAAAATCGACAGTAAGTAACAGTACTTTGTTGCGTTTCGTTCGGTCAGTGAGAACGGCGGAGAACCACCTCCTCTACCCTCTCCACCTTTCCGCAATCCTCCCAAACACAGGCTGGTAACGCCCTTGCGACTCTCTTGGTGTTGCTCGTGTCTATGGACAACAGTGAACACCTAACATCAGGTGACCCGCCTGTTCGTTTCCTTCCTATGGTATTAAAAAAATCATATCTGTAAGTAATTATTGGGTGTTATTTATTTATTTATTATTATGTTATGTATTTATTTTCGTGATTTAATTGAACAGTTTTTTTTAATGACCTTATTGCCTTTATTGCAGTTTTATTTTGGTCCTTTTTGGTCTACGATTAGTATGTTTGTAATACTCCCCACGGCACAAGACTGAATCGTAGGTACCTTAATAAAAAGTCAAAATTGCATTTTACATTACAATATGGATATTCGTATTAGACGAAAATGTAATGAAAAAAAAAGTTATAATGAAAACTGTTAATATTTAGGTTCATAATATGTTTATTTCTATGTACAGACATATATCAGACAAAAACAAATTTTAATAACTTGTTGGAAAAACCACCCAGGATTGTCGATTACAGATGGAAATTCCTGGAAAAGAAATACAAAACATTAAAATATAATAGTAATAATAACAGCTTATATAAAATACCATACACATTGTGTCTTTTTCAAACAAATATTTGACCTCTATATGAACAGTATAAATATAAGAGACAGTACGGAAACTACCCCTACAAACATATAAACATGCGTATCGATGAGACCCCTAAGCGATTTTCGTGGTGCTTTCCATAGATTAGTACCTTTTAAAAATCTCTTGTCAATACGCATATATTTATTTGAGAGTTTTTTTTTAATATTACAAGAGGAAAACGAATTGGCGGGTCATCTGATGTTAAGTGATCACCTCCGTCCATAGACACTAGCGACACCAGGGGAGTCGTTAGATCGTTGCCGGCTTGTTTGGTGGGGGAGGGGGAAAAGTGAAGGGGAGGAGGTGGTGGAGAAGGATTGGAGAGAGAAAGGGAAGTGTGCCTCCGACGTTCTCACTAACCGAGCGAAACACAACAATGCAAGCACTGTTACTTCACGTTGAGTTTCTATGAGTGTGACGTTTTCGAGCGTTTGTAGGTAATTTCCATACTGTCTCTCATATTTACACTGTGCCTATAGATAGGTTAGATATATTTTCATATTTATAATATCTACTAGTTAACGAGGAGATACGTTGCTGTGACTCAATAATTAGATGTTGAATTAAAATTATCATAAAGTATTTGGTAATATGGGGTAATGAGTCTATCTAAAAACTTAATACAGAAAAAGTTAAATTACGTAGTAAATAGATCAATAGGTGGTAGAACCACACTGAAGCTATTACTGGTTTCAGCATGAGTGGGTCGGCTCGTCCCCTCCCCACTTCCCACCATTCTCCCCAAACACAGGCCGGTAACGCACTTGCGACTCTCCTGGTCTTGCTAGTGACTATGGCTGGTGGTGATCGGTTAGCATCAAGTAACCCGCCATTCCGTTTACCTCCAATGATATAAAAAGAGAAGAGAACACATCGTATAATAAACTTAAGTTGAAAAAGAAGTTCAAAATTAAAACAAAGCCCATCTACGAGATATGTATAACAATCGGTCCTACAGTTTTCTGTCAACAAACTAATTATAAGCGGCAATTATTCGAGACTGGTGAAAGTTACAATTAATAACAACCAAGCAAGTCAAATATTTATACTAATATTATAAAGAGGTAAAGTTTCTGAGTTATAGAGGGTAATCTCAGGAACTACTGGTCCGATTTTTTTTTTTTTTTTTTTTTTTAATTAATATTATATCATGCGATCAGTCCTTCCGACTATGAGCAGATGAGTTGTATGAATATCGTGCGTGAGGAGATTTTCCACAATAGGAATATCTTCCATAATTAATATATTGGCTCATTCAGCGCCGCCGAGATCCAGGGTTCTGCGCCGTTTTAGGCGAACCACACAGTCAGGTAATGTAAGCTGCACAGCCAAATGATTAGGATGGTTGATCAGTCTTGTCTTGTATTTATTTGCAAGTGCCTTAATTTCGTCCTTTACTTTTGACATGTTTAGGTAATTCTGTAACTTCACTGTTTCTAATGCTCCCTGCATTGCTTATTTGAAATTTGAAAAATTATTACAGTTTTAGCGAGCTCATTTATCAAGGAAGGTTATACGATGTATATCACCACGCTAAGACCAATATAAGCTGTGTATTTATGAAGGAAGTTTCAATTTTTTTTCCTTTTGAGAGCTTCCGTTGAGTGTTAGTTAGCCCAAAGTAACTATTACACACATACGAAATCTCGGACAGAAGCTATTAATTAACTTTTTGGCAGTCAGGAAATAAATCATAGCACTCAGTACTAACTGAATCACAATCATAATTTCATCACAAGTAAAAAGGTTTACCGACCACTGCTCTATACAATTGTATGCAATTACTTCTTCGTACAGACATACAGAAGTACTGACCTTGAAAATGAGACCAAACCCCTTACAGTACGGCCTTAAGGTAGGAGAAATCGTTATAAAACATACAGTTTACAAAGAGATAGAAGGAATGAAGGGAGAGCGAGTCACGTGGAGGGGCATAACACATTTTCTTATGTGATTAAAATACACAAATATAAATAATCTAAATCTCCATATCGAAATCATATTCGGAATTAAGGAAAAGTCTAAGTTTCATTCATTTAAAAACTCTGACCGAGCCGTTTTTTTTTCTTTACATTAGTATCACACTGACATATTTTACGAATACTTCACTATGTCTATCAAATCAGTTTTTCCGACTTTGTCCGACAGTATTGTCTACTTGATCTCAGCTATATTGATTCAGTAAATCAAACGACACTTCGTTAAAGTGACCAAACTGGGTGAAATGGCCATGTACCCAACTATACATGAGTGAATCGAACGATCGATCATGAACATATAATTGAATCTTTTACATTGTAATATATGTCTTTGTTATATTTCATGATACTAAAGTATTTATTTATTTTTTGTAGGAAAAATTCTCTATACTAATAAAACATAAGAAATAAATAATTACTGTCGACATTCAATCACTCCATATGGCACTAGTGCAACAACACACTGGTAAATCCTTTGCAGAGGGGCAGGCACTGCATGATGTTCAGGACGTCACCAGTGAGCTTGAAGATGCCAACCTCGCCCAAGCCGCACGACATCATCGTCAGTCCCCTTGGGATCCTGAGACAGGAGCGTTGCCACCTCGACCACCACCTACACCAACAACCGCACCATTATTATAACTCATCCACATCGCATTCCATCATAATATTCAAATACATCATCACAAAGTAACACAATTACAAGAAAACAATGTCAAAAACCATGATAGAACAAGGTAAACAGTCATGACAGAACAACTTAAGGTCATGATAGAATAACATAATATCATACAAGAAAGCCATGAAGCCATGGCAGAACAACATAAAGTCATGATAGAACAACGTCAAAAATCATAACAGCACAAGGTAAAAATACATCGAACATTTTTAACAAAGTATTCCCAAAACGGTCTATCTTTCACATGGATATTCATGGCTGTAGGATTCATTATTCCAAAACCTCAGATACTAGTTTAAAGTATTAAAAACTTCCGATAACTAGTTAAAAAACGTGAGAGCGCCATTTACTACAAACAAAATGAATTAAATATTCATGATATAGTTATCAATGCATGACAAAATAAAAACACATCTATTATCCAGATCAAACTTCATTTGAGGAGTTTTTGGAGGGATTTTAGTCTGTCATGTAGTGGATTTTATATCTGATTCATAATCTGTTATTTCACTCTATATTTTGTAAATTTGGTGGTGTCTTACGTAATATAGTTAGTTTATTGTGCATAAGTGAAGTGAATAGAAAATAATACCACTGAGCATGAAGTTCTGAGATGCCGCAAAAACTCTCTGGAAAGTTTTAACAAGGGATCCACCGTCTTGTTAGAATATTGATACACACGACGCTAATATTGAAATGATCGTACGACCCTTGTAATATTATTGACTATGTGACAATGGCAGTAATAATCTGAAAGATTGATTGCCAAAAAATAAAGTTTAAAAAGAAACTTAATTTGAGACAATCTGAATTAAATTTTATAAGACTAAAATATGTAACAAAAAGAGGGAACAACTAAAATTATTCCGTCATATATTAATAACAATATTATATTTTATATTTTACAGTATGGGATGTAACAAACTGCCATGCATTATACTGGTGTTAGTCAATATGCAATTTAGTATATTGACATGTAAAATTAATATTAACAGTTTATATCACAATTTCTCATGTGACCACGTGAAGAACTTATTCTGTTAGAATTATTAGTGATTCCATAACAAAAATAAGAAACAACAAATAATATAATAGCTCTATAATGATGTCTTGATAAATTTTGTTATCCTTTGCTTAATAATAACATATATTAAATTTTAAATGAATTGAGTTTATTAAATTTCACATTTATAAATAATTGAAGGTCATATTATTAGATATCAATTTTTAAAGTTCTTCATCAATTTTATCATTGGTTTTTTATAAAATGAAACTGTATAATTGTAGCATATACAAAGTAATCATCTCAACTCTTGAAACCTACGGTTTAGACTAAGCTACATGAGAAAATTAATAATAAAAATAATTTATGTGTATATTGTTCCACAAACCTTTGGCAATGTTTCGAGCATCACATCAACCATAGTAGCGGATCCATATTCCTTCCAGGCTTCAGTTTTTTAGCCATTTGTTCTGCATCTGCAATAGGTAAAGACTTGATTGCATATGCTTCCGCCTGTTACATAACAATATATTATAATCCCTATTTTATGTATGACAAATTCATTATTTAAGCACATTTCCACCTAACATTAAGTAATAATGTGGCTTAAAATAGTAAAAAAGATGTTAGTTCCCAATTACATTTTCCAGAAAACAAGAAAGAGACAGATTCTCAACTTGAGAGTTACAAATTAGATGAGCATCAGAAAAGTATTTACCATCATGCTGTAGTTTTATCACAATATGGGAATTATTTATATTAATTAATAAAAAAAATATTAATGAAAAGAAAAACATACAGTTAAAATGAATAACTGTATATATAATATTATACCATATATAAGAAATAATTGTATAATCATATAGGATATGATATTGTTATTTTTTATTATTATTTGAATTTAATATGACAAAAATAAATTTAAGAACGAAGGTAAAAGAAATGGTAAGGTTTAAATATAAGATAATAGTATTGAAATGTACAAACCTCTCCATGGACTTTCACAGCCTCAGCTTCCAAAACAGTTTTCAATTTTTGAGCCTCAGCCAATGTCATCAATTTAAAATTCTCTGCTTCAGCTGGTCTATAACACAATGTATTGTATTATTATTAGAAATATGCTGTAAACATTTATTGGTATATTTATTAGGAGTATAATGATAAATAAGTAAGTATAAATGGAGCCCATTATAGCTCACTAAATGACCTTCCAGTGTCATGAATGCGATTTGTTGGATGTTCAGCTCTGATTTACCGAGGAACTGCTCACATGCAAAGAGCAACATCTCAGCATTTTATCCTGGAAATTTCAGAATTATATAAAATCACTACATGTTTAAAAACAAAATCCTCTGCCATGACTGTGTATCTTTCTATCTGTTAATGACAAACTCAAAAACGACTGAACAGATTTTCATGTGTTTTTCACCAGTAGATAAAGTAATTCATGAGGAAGATTTAGGTATATTAATTGTAATGGTTTTTTTATTATCAAAGCGAGACATCTGCTAGGCCCTATAGTTAATTATATGTCTAGTATGAATTTTGTAACTAACAATAACCATATATAATAAGATACATAGGTGGAAATGCAATATTAAATCTAAACGCTTTACAACTCCTGAGGCGTAATATAAATAGGAAATTGACAAAACATCTATTATGGTGCAAGAGTACAGAAGATTTCAGATAAACAGATGCAAAGAGACTTGAAATGGCACATAAGCTTGCAGTGTATGTATTGTGATAATTTATTGTATACTGTGTAGTAGAATATAAATTTAACACTACAAAACAGTGAAGATATGTTTGGAAACGAAAGTAAGTCATATTTATAAATACAAATTAAAAAACATACTATGCTCTTACATAATGAGATTTAACTAAAAGGTTGTATTCAGATACTTGTGTCGAATGAATATCATTGTAAACACACACAACCTTTGATTAAACCTGAGACCTGTGCCGTTAATCTTACAATGTTTGGCACTCCAGGTATACATAATTCAAAACATTGACAGCTCTTACCATTTCTTCAATGTCAGAATAAATTATGTATTTACAAGAACGATAACATGATACTCAGTCAAGTAGAATATTGTAATTAGAATTAAAAACGTATTTACACACTCAGTAAGCACTGAAATCCAAGAGTGCAGATGTAACACAAAACTTTATAAAGTTGTAATGAGATAATCGAGAAGGGTGTAAATTTATCAATTTATATATAATACTCACCAGAACAAACAAGTACATCATTGGGACCAAAAGAAAGAAATCCCAAATTCAATGTAGGAAAAAGGAAAATAAGTTTTGATAAAATAAAATAATTTCAATATATAACTGAAAAATCATATAATAATAAAATAATTTAAATAAAAATAGAGAAGCTCTATGATTATTGATTATAGCGAGCCACAGACTACTAAGAGGTAGGGATGTGAAATAATTATCGATTTTTATTTAAATCGATTATTATTTTCTTAAATTTGAGTTAGATAATAATATTAATCGATTCCAACAAATCAATTAAATGTTTTAAGCGTTTAAATCGATTTTTATACACAAAGCCAACTATGCGACGGATGTAAAAACCTCGAAGTAGGTTCATCATTATTTACAAAATTAAGAGTGAGCATAATTAGATAATATAGTTGTTGGTAAATAACAAAAATGTCTTGTAACCATAAAACAACTAAAAGCGGCTGGCGCAAGTATTTTATGACGAAGAAAGATAATACCACAGCAACATGCATGTCCTATTCGAAAGAATTAAAAACTTGTAGTAAAATTATAAATTTAAATAGGTCATAGAAAAAAACATCGCACTGTCAAATACTGCTATGTTGTATATTCGTTCATTAAAACTAAAACCGTATGTCATGCGAGTCATACGTTTATAACCTCAACATATTCAATAAACATGTGTTATGGTAAACTCGACATCAATAAGCTTTACAAGCTACGATAAGTTACTTTTAGAAAATACCTGTTGTACTAATTCAAAACTAACTGGTTGTATATGTTTGAATGTTTGTTTATAAGACTTTGCGAATCACTCAAACCATGATACGAATGATATGTTTTATTCATAACTAATTTTGTTTATAATTTTTTAAAGGAGTTACGGAAAATTTTTGAAGTGAAAACTTCTTTAGGTGCAATGAGCGATATTTTTTGTCGCAGATAAATTTGTAATTTCACGTCATGTCACCCTACGTAACATTACCGGTCGTAGTGCGATTGCTGAGCTTGCATCAGACTAATAAAACGTATTATTGATCTTTAGCAGCTCATCATAAGTTTGATATATTAATAGACTTCACAAAGATGTTGGGATACCATTATTACTTATTATTACCAAGTACCAATAGGCATGAAAACCAAACTATTGCTAGTAATTTCAATAAACAAATGCTGAAATTCAAATATTGTCTTTCACACTATAATTAATATGAAAATTCAAAAGAGAATACAATAATTTAAATGTTTAGAGTTTTCACTTTAGTAGGCTGTTCTTATGGCTGCATCTCGACTTTTGTTTGAGACAATAAAGTTGTCAATTTGTTGGGATGCTTATCATTTCATTTTTATTATGTTAAAATGTTTAATGGTACTGAAAATTTGTATCAATAATGGTATTTGGTTTCCATTTTCTTTACTTTGAAAGTTCAAAGGAACATTCGCTTTCATTTTTAGTTTTGTTTTTTTTTTTTTTATACATATTACTATATTTTTAATCCGATAAACTGTTAATATAAAACTCTTAGGCTTATTAGTGAAATATGAAATAATGCAGATATTTAAATATTAGAAAATAATCGTTTTTTTTTCGCAGATATTGACAATTAATTTCTATTAAAAAAATCAATTTGTAAATGTTCGATTAATATTTAAAAAAAAATCGATTTTTATTTATAGCTTCTATTCCATTAATCTCACATCCCTACTAAGAGTATACTACGTATACGCGAGCGCTAGATAAATAATGTTACCGAAAGAAAAAAAATATGTCATTTGTGACATAGACTACAAAAATGCATAGACAAAGGTAGATATTTATCTAGACGAACAGAAAAATCAGAGAATAAAATTAAAAATATGAAATGCTTTTCAAATCAACTATTTATTAATTATTCTATTTTAAATAAAAAAAATATTGAATACTTGGTAATATCCATCTGCTTTGCTAAATTTATTTTTTCCTACTTTATTATCAGAAATAGCTTATGTCCATCTCCAGGTCTAGTTTTTTATAAATTTCTTTGCCGTCGGATCAAAATTTTTGTCGTAATAATGAACAAATATCGAAAATTAACATTTAAATATTGGTATTTGCTATAAAAGTTACAATTATTGAACATTAGAAGTGGGCTGAGAAATGAGACATATTTTTTGGCTGGAGAATATTGTTTAGGATGTCGTAAAATAAATGCTGTTAATAGCTCTTCATACTAATACTGACAACCAACTCACCACAATTTTCTATTCTACATAAGAACTGTATAACTTTTTTTTTAATTTAATATCTTATAGCTTAATAAAAAGGACCTACCTACAGCTGTACCAGTCGTAAAGATGAAACGGAGCCTTTGACCTAGTTGAGCCCTAACGTAAGTAAAATCAAAAATTCGTAAAAAAAAATTTACATCATAAAAATAATAAAAAGAGGACAATAAGTATAATGTTGGAGTTTTTAGTGAAATATTAGTCTGTGTTGTAGTGGATTTTATATTTTATTCATAAGATTTTTGGTTATTGTCCAAAAGTGAAGGAGCTGAAAAATAATACCACGGAACATGAATTCTCAGATGCCCAAAAACAAACAAATAAGAAGAGTTCTAAAGAAGAAACCGCCGCGCCTTCTTGTTAGTACATTGAAATTATTACAATACATTTGTATATTGCTATCTACTGGACAACGACAGTTATATTCTAGAAGATTGGTTGCCAAAAAAAAATGAATATTTGCAATTCGATTTTATATTGATATTTTGATATAACAAACCGCACGTTCTCAATACCTTTTTGTGTCGGTATGTCTTGGGAACCTATACCGATTCTAGTGTCTTCTATGACCAGAACTTTCACAAGCTTTCCAATTTTATAATGCTCGTACAGCTCCTTGACGTATATAAAATTCATGACACAATTGGCATCGTCTATAGCTTATGCTGTAAGGGAAGAAACATGCAGCTGGCCTACGTCAGCACGTCACTAGTACAAATGGTGTTTAGTAGATGATCCCTCACTCGAAGGGTCATCACATCTTGTAATAGATATCTCAAGTATTCAAGTCTACCACAACGCCTCACACTCACGGTGGCATAGGCCCTTTTTAAACCCAACGTGTCCTGTCCTCTTCAGGAATTATCAGGATTGGTTAAACCAAAGAGGCAAGTGAATACGTCGAATATGATTTTAAAATAATCTGAGCGTTTCCCTGCCTCCTCGAGGATTTTCCGATCCCAAATAAGGTGCGATGTAACTAAGTTAGTACGCGAAACGTAGACTATCTAACCATCTTACTGTAGCAAGCAAATGTGTACGGATTTTGTATTGCAGATAAATTACACGATACTAGGTAATCTCTTGAGTTCCTTGATAGTCGTTTGTAACAGAGAAATCACGAAATTAAATTAAAATTACTTTATTTAATTAACGCTATGAGAAGGCACTTATGAATGTTAAAACACTACCACTGGTTCGGGGACATCTGTACTAGCACCAAAACTCGGCAAGAAGTCGATCGGGGTATTATTTTTTCTTAACTGAAACTTCTTTTGAGATGGTGTGAATTAAATTTTATGAAACGAAAAAGAGATAGCCATATATATATATATATATATATATAGGATGGAATTGCTTAATGCCATCTGGAGGGAAATTAATAATAGAGACAGCAAATTTTACTACAAAGAAACATGTCTTTATTTTTGAAAAGGAATAAAACTGCATTCAAAGATTTTTGAAAATTCTCTTTCTTCATCCGGGAATCGAACCGACTAAAATCTTTATAAATAATACCTTGTAATATTATTGCATCCATCGTTAGGGTCAATCAAAAGGATGAAATCTCTCTAACATACTTGGTAAATTTAATGAAAGGAAAACCATGAAATCTTCAATTATTTACAATTACAACAAATGGCAAACTAACAAATTAAGCTCGAAATGGGCTCCATTTTCTTGGATACACAAATTTATTCATTTAACAAATTCATTTCTAGTATCCTTTAATAACGTGTTAACCTCTCAACTCGTTTCCACTCGTATAAGATTTAATGTACATTTTATTTTTTAAATATCAAAAAAAAAATCTGGTGATCTCGCAGGCCATCTGATTGTCTGATATGTTGGATCGTAGTGACTATGACACACTTAGAAATTATAAGTTAAAAATTTTTACTTATATTATTATTGCCAGCAAACACACTCTCTTGTATAGCATATAAACGTTCGATAATGAGCCTTGCTTGATATGAACTTGAACTTATTGTCTGGTAGATCGATAATGTGTTTGTACATATGCCTATATTGTACAACTGAATATTACCTAAAAAAAACGATATCTCATTAAGTCTAAAATATGGGATGACTATTATGTAATTACTATTAGGTAATTCAGTGGTTGAGATCCGACGATAATTAAGTATTCTTTTAAAGTTTCAACTTTATTAAATTACTTTAGCACAGGAGTATACTTCTATACATTACATATAATGTTAAATCTTCTACTTATTAAAATATATCCTTATTAATTGTATATAAGAGAAAATGAGTTTATTTTCTACTAAAGAAAAAATTCTTCTTGTGTAATTCTTATAGAAGATCGAAAAGTGCGATGCGGACTGCCTTACTATTAAGGGTTCATATTTTCAGAGGCCTATTTTGACTACTAAACGAAACTTTTAAGTCTGGTTCCGAGAAGAAAAAATATATTATTTGAACGCCCATAACATACAAAAAAAATTGGAAGCTAGAACGGTGTTTCGGCTGTTTACTAAATGCTTAGGCCTCCTGTTCTTTGATGTTAAGATGTGAACGACGGTGATGTCTGGAAATGACTTTCCTCCCTGTGCATCCAGTACAAACGATTGTAATTATAAAACATTGTTAAAAAATACGTACGATAAATATATAAACCAGATGGAATTTTTACTCTTTTTTTTTCACAATAACTGAATTGTGGTTCTGAACCGGTGGTTATTTTAAGGATAATAAATTCCTTTTCTGGGTCTAAACTGAATAAAATAATTTTGATTTTGATCTTGTACAAGTTTAGTGTATACTAGCTGACCCGTGCAACTTCGTTTGCACCAAATTGGTTATCACGCGAAAAAATTGTTTCTTTTTTTTATCGTAGCACAGCAAAATGCCTGCACTATGCCTGATGGTAAGCACAGTACAATCCAAAAACAATAGCGACCACCGAGTGACACACTTTCCATCGCTGGTCGCCACTATCATGCCGGCCTACAAAAAGCTGGATATGCACAGGCTGATCCCGAAACGCGACGCGCAGAAGCGAATCACTATTACGGATTTTTTCGTCATGTACATGGTGGTTGTGACCCAGTCAGGCTGTAAAGACCTACCACCCCGCAAATAAAACTAATACCCGATTGCAGCCACAACTACCGTTTCCAATTGTAAATCCAAACTATCCACGGATTCACTTAAACATATACCCAGTTTACATGTATTCATTTTTTAAATAAACCTAGTACCCATTCGTAGCGTCATCTACCAGGATCAATTAAAATAAAAACTACCTACATAAAACTGAATAAACATCTCTACCACTTACTTTATCATAACTATCTTCGACTTGTATTAAAACCTTTTTATACTCCATTGTATTAAAGAAAAATATATGAACACCGTATCGAAGCGTCAAACATCCCGCCGAAAACGTCAAATGTCACTTGCTTGAAACTATTGTCTAAGAGTTATAAACTGTTTCAAAAACGTATTTGAAATATATTTCCAATATATTTTTATAAATAATCTCTGTACCACTCACAACATAGTACCTATCACCTTCAAACCAAGCCAGTTTTATACATCAGGTTCAATCCCTCGGTAAGGATCCCTTGAGTGCGTTGCTTGCGCGATACGGTGACACACAAATATACATCACTGCTACAACACTACACGATCACCCCCACACACGTGAAACACATGAAACACTGAATGATGATGAATGAAACATGTTACACATGAAAGTGGAAGGGTTTACTTTTTTCCTTATCGAACTAAAAAAACTCTCAATTTTCCGATAATAAATATATGCAGGAGTTGTTGAGGCGTGTATGCTTGGTATACATATACGTTTCAACAACTCATACATATATGAATAGTTAGCTAGATTAGTTAAGATAGGTCGCGATTTTGCATGCAACAGGCAACAGCCAAGCCGAGGTGTGCCGTGTACCCTTGAACTGGTTGCCTAAATAAAATCGGCTGAGTGCCTTAAGCGCTCGTCTTAGTAGTCCGGTAACTTATATACGTATATAAGTTATTGAAACATGCATGTGTACCAAGCATGCGTGCCTCAACAACTTCTATATGTATTTTGTGTAGGAAAAAATCCTCTAAACTATGTTGGATAGGATAACGAAAAATAAGGGTAGAACTCTTGTGTCACTGTATCGCGTGAGCAGCGTACTCAAGGGCTCCACGCCCAGGGAACAGATCTAGGCTTGAGCCGTTGCCGAGAAGGGCCTAATTTGGTGTACGGGAGCGAAATTTAGTCCCAGACTACGGCGGCGTGATCTGCGGTTATGCGGGCGTGGGTGAGAACACGCTCTGTTTGAAGAGACAGGCTGGTACTGATCGTTCGCTGACGTGATTGAATCAGGAGGGTCGGTAAAAATGTGTCGCGGTCGTCTTCTATACTGCGCAGCGTTGGGTACGGGTTCATCGTTCGCGGCGGATACCACTAACGGGTTGGGATGATTCGCGGCTTTTTCGAAATAACTACCTGTAAGTGATTTTATATACGCTCAGACAGAAAGCATCTCCAGGTCCTGTGGAGATCCTTATTCCGGACGTACCATGGGGCACCGGTGATTTTACGTAGGGCTCAGTTCTGGAGAACCTGCAACTTTTGAATACGATTTTGCGCATGTGCAAAGACCGAACAACTGTACGTCATAATCGGACGGATGCAAGTTTTGTATAAAGTGAGTTTGTCTGGGGGATATTTTACTCTTATGACAAAGCAAATGATAGAAACGACCTAAGACCATAGGGCTTTGTTTCGCACTCTTTCTGTGTGTGAATCGAAATTTAAGTGTTTATCTAAAGTAACACCGAGATATTTCACCTCGCCGGCCCAAGGTATTTCGGCTTTGTATAGCCTGATGGTCGACGACGCATATATTTGAGATGGCGTCAATCCCAAGTCATACGTTTACGTTTATCGTTATATATGGTGGTCAATAATGTTTAATAAAATGAAATTGGTTCTTTGCTATGAAAAAAAAAATTGATTTGAAATTTATTATTGGAACGAAGTTCCTTACGGCAGGCTTGGAGGAGATAGAGATTTTGCTGCGCGACCGAACTGAAAAAAATGTGATAGTAAAACTGTAACGAAAAGTGCATGGAATAAAACAGTTAAATGAGACGTGAGCAGGCGCGACAGTCGTATACATAAGCGAGTAGTGTATAATATCTTTCTCTTTCTCCTTTTTTGTAATAATTTTTATTTCTATGTAATTTTATGTTGTCAAACAAATGACTGAATGTTTAATTGCGTTTAAAAGTTACTGAAAAAAATGTTCCTAAACTTATTATTGATTAATCATAAATCAAAATGCCTATTAAAAATACAACGTTAACCCGCTACCAAGTGTCCTAAATTCTGTCTATTGATATATTGATAATTTCTGTAGGTGGTAGAGCCACGCTGAAGCTATTACTGGTTTCAGCATGAATGGGTCGGCTCGTTCGGGCTAATACTGCCAGAATACTTACAGAAAACCGACGTCAAATAACAGTGCTTGCATTGTAATGTTTCGTTCGGTCAGTGAGAGTGCCGGTGGTTCCCTTACACTCCCCCATATACAGGTTGGAAATGCACTTACAAATCCCCTGGTTTTGCTAGTGTCTATAGACGATGGTGGTCACTAAACATCACGTGACCCACCTGTTCGTTTGCCTCTTATGATATAAAAAAATATATATTGATGTATTAAAGAACCAGGTATTCTAAAATTCTTGTTCTTTTAACGTTGCCGGCTCTTGTACTAAGGTGTCGCAAAAAAGTCTAGTTACGTTAACTGCAAATTTTTGTTTTTCGTTATTCTGGAGAACTCATTTCGTTTTATGGGACAAAGAGTATCCTGAATGTAGTCTTCTAATATTAGTTATCACCGTGTCAAATTTCGTTAAAATTGGTTCAGTACTTTCAGAGTAATTCGGGTTTATATTCTAGACTTTAATCCTTTATCCTGGAGAACCCTTTGCGTTTTATGAGACAAAAAGTATATTTGATGTAATCTCGTAATATTAGTTATCACTATGTCAAGTTTCATCAAGATCGGTTCAGTACTTTCAGAGTGATGCGTGTGCATAGGGACAGACAGACAGACAGACAGACAGATAGACAGACAGACAGACAGACAGACAAAAATTGTAAAAAGATTATTTTTGGCTTCTATATCGATAACATAGTCTACCCTGGTTAAAATTTTAAAAAAATATTTAATGTACAGATTTCGACTTGTTACAGTTTTATTATAGTAATAGATGATGAAGTGACAAGAATTAACAATATCCATTAAAGTTGCGATCATGACCGCCAGGCAAGCTTCGAATGGTCTGCTGTTCGAAGTGGTCTCAATTGGCTGCAATACAGTCCTTTAAACGTTGAGGCCAGTTATCAATAGAAGCACGGACTCTTTCGATGAGAAAATTCTTCACTGCCAATCGTACGGATTGGTTTAGGGACTCTAAATTATCATAGCGTTTAGAGCATACTGTGCTCTCTAAATCATAATACAACGGATTAAGATTGGGCCTAAACGACGACCAGTCTTCAGCTCTGATGAACTCCGAAACTTTTGTTTCCAACCAAGACTGCGTAGACCGAGCTTTATGACCCGGCGCCGAGTGTTGCTGGAAGGACCATTCTTGGTTATTGAACATGGTGTTGTTAAGGGGCTTCACTACCTTCTTAAGAATGGGATCTTAATACACTTGTGCCGATGTTTTGATACCTTTATCACAAAAGTATGGCTCAGTCACTCCTTCATAGCCTACCATACCATCACTGGAGTCGTATAGTGCCCATGTTGTACTCTGTCGACTAATTGGGAAGCTTTCTTAGAGTTTTGAACATAAATACGGTCATTTTGTTTGTTAAAATGTTACTCAATTGCAAAAATTCTCATCCGTAAAGAAATTTTTTCTGCGGCCTCCCTTTACGTATCGCTTCAGTAGTTGTTTCGATTTTACCACCCTTTTTTTTAATTATCAGTTAAGGAATGATCAATGACTCTTATAGGCTGCAAGTCCTAAGACATCTTTTAAAATACGCGACATGGTTTTAGGTGCTATCTTCATCTTCCGAGATAAAATCTTTTGCTTTCGGACAGGATTTCTTCGAATTCTTTCCCTTTCTGCTTTGACTACCTTTCTTGTACGAACACTACGTGGACGGCCAGATCTTTTTCTGTCACAAGCAGAGGAGGTCTCATTGTACCTATTATGAGCCCGGTACACAAATATTTTCCTAATACCAAGCGTATAGAAAGTTTTAAATATTGCATTTGGCTCCATACCTACTTTGTGTAATGCAATCACAGCGATTCGGTTCTCTTTATCACCCCATTTAATAATGAATAATCATACAGAAATGACAATTTCCAAATTTAAATGTAATATTTTGTTTATTTTTAATTGTAACAATATTTATGGCCAGACTAAGTATAAAGAAAACTGAAGTAAAAACTCCTTAAGCCGCGTTGAGCGATTTTTATTAGAGGGAAAACGTATGGGTTCGCCTAACTGATGATATCAACGTGGTCGTTAACGTATTACGCTTGTGACGCGTATTTCAGCGGCCTGTGTATATGTAGAGATAATTTTTTGCAGCTCATCATATATTTGATTTATTAATAGTCTTTATATAAATGTATATAGTTATTTATATGTTAATTCACACTATAATTAAATTATAAATTTAAAAGAGAACACACTTATTTCATTGTCTTGAATATGCGTTTTTGCGGACAGTCAACTTTGATTTTTTTATAATAAATCGTAATAGATTTTGGCTTATCAGATAATAGAAATAAAAAATTGAATTAAGAAAACAGAAAATAATCATTATACCAGTATGTTAAAGACAGAAAGACAGAGTTTCATATATATAAAGTCTCTCTTTGACATTATTTACAACATCTTTACGTTTTATTTAAACTTGTTATATAGTATGTATGTATTCATGTATAAGATAATTTGAGGAAATATTACTGTTTTGATTTAGTAATAGTTGCAAGGATAATTATGTGAGAAATATTTTGTCATATTTCTTGTAATAGAATAAATTATGAGCAATGTCTTTATAAATTAACATATGTACATGGAGTTTTTGGTGGGATCTTAGTCTGTGATGTAGTGGATTTTATATTTTATTCATAATCTTATGTTATTGGACACTATATTTTGTAAATTTGGTGGTGTTTTACGCAATATAGTTAGTTTATTGTGCATAAGTGAAGTGAATGGAAAGTAATACTACGAGCATGAAATTCTGAGATGCCACACAAACTGCCTGGAAGGTTCTAACAAGGGATCCAAGGGAACCATCTTGTTAGAATATTAACTCACACGATGCTTAATATTGAAATGATCGCGAGACGCTTGTAGTATTATTGACTACGCAACAATAGCAGTAATGGTCTGAAGGATTGATTGCCAAAAATAAACTTAAAAAAAAAACAATAATGTACAAATCTTTATAAATATATATATATATATATATATATATATAATATATATATATATATGTATACGTGTTATGTATAATTGTATATAACTTGTTACTTTAGAACGCTACTAATATTATACTGTACTGTACTGAGATCCCGAGTAATATTATAATATACCACATATACCAAGGTCTTTCATATAAATCACAAATGCACAAACTATTATATTATACATACAAAGAGCAGTCATGCTCAATAATGGTCAGTCATGGACTTGTTTGTGTTTGTAAGTATGCGCCCATGTTTTTTGTGTATGTAAGAGTGTGCAAGCACTGTTAAAAGGATTAATTTCTTACATGCTATGAGTTAAGAGGTTCTTCTATTTGTATATAGTTTACGCCTGATAGAGACGTACTGACCACTTAATAAAGTTGCCATGGTCAGCAAAGAATGCAACCAAGAGATTGTGAAAGTTTATGTGGAATAAGCTACCGAAGCGAATCACCGGATGGGTGACCGGCTACAGAAGGCGAAGATTGTGGAAACGGAGATGCGATTGTGATCACGAGCATACAATGCTCGTGTCGCCACGGCAAGTTGAAAGAGTAGACATGTATACCACGTTTGCCAGTAACACCGAAACCAGATCGGTAACACCAAACAGATCCAGTATCAGAGGGATCAACCAGTTGGTTGATACAATTCGTAGTGTCAATCAGCTCTCGCAATGGACGTTTACCACGTGAGACCTTAAGAGAACACGCAATAAACTCGAGGCCATCGACCCTGTCGAGGCGGAGGTGCTGACATCTAACCACTTCTTAATCGGTTCAGTAGTACGTGAGAGAGAGTTCTCGTGGGAGAGTACTGTGCAACTCAAAAAAGAATGTAGAGAGCAGCACCGACGTTCGCAAACATGTTTTGGACGCGGTAGAGGTGAGAATACTTACCGAACTCGACACCCTACCGTGACATCAGGCTTCCACATAGCGATCAAATCTATATAAGAGACGTGGTGGTTGTAGCGGACGGTCAGCTACCTCTAAACATTGGCCAATAATATTATTATATATTTTCATTTAATTCTACGCAGAATATATCACGGGTAACATCCAGATAAAATATGATTAAAATAAATATATTTTGAGTTTATACATATGCGGTACATAGGGCGTCAAAAATATTGACGAGGACTGCAACTGCAGTTTTATTGTCATTTTGGTCATTTTCGCATTCATTTTGTTTTATTTACTAGTTCTTCTTTTTTTATATCATAGGTGGCAAACTAACAGGTGGTTCATCTGTTGTTCAGTGATCACCACCGACCATAAACACTTGTAACACCAGGGGAGTCACCAGTGCGTTGCCAGCCTGTGTTGGGGAAGGGGGGGGGAGAGGGGGAAGAGAAGAGGAGAAAGGTGAGGAGAGGTGGGCATCCGGCGCTCTCACTGATTGAAGGAAACGCAACAATGCAAGCACTGTTACGTCACGTCGGTTTTCTATGAGAGGGTGGTACTACTCCGGGATAGCGGATCCGTTGATGTTGAAGCCGGATAGCTTCAGCGTGGCTCTACCACCTACAAAGCGTAGCTCTACCACCTACAAAAGTTCACATTTACCACCTTCAATATTCATAACAGTGTAAGGCTCCACTTCAATTACTGTTATTTTATTATTATATATTAAATGCTGCCTTTAGATAGTTATACAGTTTAACTAGCTGTGCCCGCGACTTCATTCGCGTGAGACCTATTAAACGGTTATTAACAAAGTCATCGAAATGTATTATATCTGACTCTTGGGAATCGGGATATGATGTGACACTCAAAGCAACAGATAGTTGTAACTTGGTGTTTTGTATTGACAATTCGTTGTAATTCTTTCTCTTAAGTAAGTCTTTATTTCTGTATGCTTTATTTTCTATGTACTGGGCTTTCTATACTCCGTAGGGGATGGTGTAGCGAGCTGGCCATAAAAAAAGTATCTGGCCTTTTTAAAAATAAATGACTTTCGATGTCATATATATACATATTTTTTTCTCGATAAAAGAAGTGAATATTAAAAGTTTGTGTTGCAAAGTCAGTGTTTGATTTTATCATAATATTACATTGAACACGTCCCAATTGTGCCTCAGACACTGAGGAACAGAACTGTACATATATGTATTTAATTTGAAAACATTAAATACTATTTTAAAACCCTCAAAAACAATACAATTACTCATATGATGAATAAATTATGTTTTAACCTAAGTTGAGTGCTACTCGTTGTGTTTTTTTTACATTCAGTATTTTTTCCTCCACAATACCGCTAGAAGAAAATACCTTGTAGCATTAAGCTCTTCAATTCCATACATATGGAAAGCCAGACAAACAAAATTTTGAAAAACCATGGAAATGTATTCGTCATTGGTTCTAAGCTACCCCAGAGCATTTTTTCATACATGTAATCGACCATAGTTAATTGATTGTTTAAAGTGTAAACTTTATTAGAGTTCTTTTGTCAAAGGGTATACTTCTATAATCAAAGGTTTTCATCATGGCTATTCAGTTATTTGCCATTTGCCATGATCTTTATTATATAATCATTAAAAAAATCTATGTGTAAATGAAAATTGATATTAATTATAAATTTGGAACAAATACCACGTGGTAAAGCTCAAATTTTAACCAAATATAACTTTACGAAAATAAAGAAATTTATCGCAACCCATGACACAATTTTCAGTTAATTTTACACTTTTACAATTAAATGTAGTCTGTTCATTATGAGAAATAGTGATATGCCCAGTATCATCGTTTGAAAAAGTAATTGATGTACAATACAATCAAATGGTGAATCCAAGACAAAGACGTTTTTAATACTACCATTAGCTTTTGAAAATAAATTCTTTTTTGTTGATACATGAGGTTGAGTTGCGACGTTGTAACCGCGGAGGTCTAAGTCATGGATTATTTTTATGAACAAAATTCTTATTTTGATTGTACAAAGTATTATTTGGCTCATTTTTTTATTAATTCATTATTTGAAGTGTGTTCACCATAAAAAATAATAAACATTACAATAATAGTTATATTTTATAATATCATTGTTGATTGTACGATGAAAAATGGTAATTAGAATGTAAGAATTAAAAAATACATACAGTAGAGCATAGCAACCTCCTTCTTTCACAACCTTTTTTGAAATTCATATTTATTGACGGTTGTCAAAACGTCTTTTTTATTTACATGTGTGTATATGTTGTGTAAAATTCGAGTAGTAGTGTGAATAGTGCATATTTTAATTAATTTAATGTACTACTAATGTATTTTATATAAAATAAACAGCTTTCAGCACTTCTCCGCCATATAAACTTTAACTATGACAATTTTCAAGTTCACCCGTTGACGGGAAATAGGTTAAAAAGGGATAAAACAATTTGCTTCACGTATTAATGTATAGACGTGTGTATATGTTGTGTAAAATTCGAGTAGTAGTGTGAGTAGTGCATATTTTAATTAATTTAATGTACTTCTAATGCATTTTATATAAAATAAACAGCTTTCTGCACTTCTCCGCCATATAAACTTTAACTATGACAAATTTCAAGTTTATCCGTTGACGGGAAATAGGTTAAAAAGGGATACAAACAATTTGCTTCACGTATTAATATATAGATACCGTCTTAACGTCTTTCAGCGACGGATAATACTTATCCCTAGACACCGTATTGTTGACGATCTCGAGCTGACATGCGGTGTAGACTCATTAGAATATCGCAGAGATATTGGGTCTCCGTGTTTTGTATCGCATGTACAACGGAGAGTGTGAAGAACTTTTTCATATGGTGCCTTCATCCCCTTTCCAAACTCGCACCACCCGCCGCTGGCTGGCTGCTCATCCACATACGCTAAAGCCCAGCAAAATGGTAATAACCGTAAGGTATTCTAGAAGCTTTGTTATGCGCACTTTGGCGTTGTGGAATGAGTAAGATGATACTGTGTTCCCCCAGGGTTATGACATGGGGCTCTTCAAAAAGGGATTAAAATACGCTCTCCAAGGTCGGCAACATAACAGCGATACCCTTGGTGTTGCAGTTATCTATAGGCGACGGTAACCATTTAACATCAGATGGACCGTCTTTTTTTTTATATCATAGGAGGCAAACGAACAGATGGGTCACCTGATGTTAAGTGATCACCACTGTCCATAGATACTTGCAACACCAGGGGAGTCGCAAGTGCGTTGCCAGCCTGTATTTGGGAGCAGGAAGGGAAGGAGGAAGGGGAAGGGGAGGGTAGGTGGGTCTCCGGCTCTCTCACTGACCGAACGGAACGCAACAATGCAAGCACTGTTATTTCACGTCGGTTTTCTCGGAGAGGGTGGTGCTTCCCCGGACGAGCCGACCCATTCGTGCTGAAAACAATAACATCTTCAGCTTGGCTCTACCACTACTAAAACGTCTGCTTGTCTGCTTGTTTGCTTGTTTGCTGCCTTTTAGCATAAAAAAAACCGGCAAGAGCTTTTTACATATATCTAAAAAGGACAAGCGTTAAATTTACCTATATACTGGTATGTATAGATATATATCCACGTAAAATTTTATGACTTCATTTTCCTATATTTCTAGCTAGAAAAAGGATTATCAAATCATGTTTCACAGTATAATTAAAAGTAATTTTGGAGATAGAAAAAGAGACTCATAAACTTTATAACTTTAAAAGTTGTAAAGTATAAATTTTTAAAAATGTTAATGTTATATAGTACTTACTTAAATTGATTTCTGTGTTTGTCATTTCATAGTAAACATGTACTGTAACATTATGACTGAGAACTATATAGCTCGTCAATAGAGAGAATGCTCGTGGGGGCGGCAATTTAGTTATCAGAGATAATGCACGCAACTATATTACTACCCAAGATTTGCACACACGTTGTATCTTAATAGAAATTTTGCGATTGAACAGAAATATATAAATATATTTGTTTATTTGCGACAATAACTAGATTCAAAAATTGCAACACATATTGGAAATGTAATATTTCTGAAAAATATAAACTTAGATATACGCAACATGAATTATAAGCATTTGCGATGAACAATTAATATAAATTTTATGCCCTAATGTACATATCTTAAATTTTAATTACGAATTTGTTTGTAAGTGATATGGCAATACCGTCGCGGCTGGCCCGGCCATTCCTACAACTCATTCCACATAAAGAAGGTTCTAGATTAGCAAAACATTTTAAACTTTAGTTCCCAAAAACGTATTAAATTCGTACCAAATTGTTTTTAAAAGATGCTGTGCTGCTTGGACTTTATTATTATATGTAGACTATAAACAAAAAGCGTCCATGTACAAGTGAATGCAACATATTAGACAGTTTCTAATCAGACAATCAAGCGAAGCATTAAATGTAGAGAACATAACAATCGAAAATAAAGCACGTTAATAGTATAAGTGGTTCTTGAGTTGGAAGTATGTTCTTGAGATATAGACAAATATACCTTTAAGACAAACATAATTCAAATTGAAGTATCTATGAAAACTATAAGCATTTGACATCAGCAAAGCCGAATTCTTTGGAAGCAACATGTGGAGACTACAGTGTCGTCGATATATATCATTTAAACATACATACGCAGATCAGTTCAATTGCTCTGATTAAACATAAATATTTACTAAAAAAAGTTTTTAATTAACACAGATCACAATCTTGACTCGACTACTAAAGACCACAGACTATTACTCAGACATTTAGTCATATTTCTTTCTGATTTGTCGTGTTGGCGTTCATGTGACAATAATGATGTTTTTATGTTGGAATAGTTTTCATTCGTCGAAAATGATTATTGTAAATTATGGTGAGGTTATTTTATATACAGAGACCAAAAATAAATACTAAAAAATCTATATATTTTCTTATAAACAGATAATATTCAATTATGGATTTTTTCTAAGGTTACTAACTACAATATATGTTTAGTGATAAAATAAAATGATTAATTGATTGTAACTCCTAATACTGATTTTAATTGTTACATATTGACTAATATATCTGAGTGTAAGCTGCTTCGATGAGAACGTGCCGCCGTCAGCGCCGTCGGTCGACTCCGTCCTGTGGACAGCTTGTTCAGTTCGCTGTATGAACATATTCTTTATACTCGTGAAAATCGTATTAATCTAGTTCTTTCACGTTATCAATAATATTAATGTATTACATGTATATGTAATATTTTATAACATACTTGTGTTGAAATAGAGACATATAACAGTAATCACACGAATCCCCATTCTAACGAGAAACACTAGTTTCACTGCTGAAACTTCAGTATTTACTTTAATACAAGCATTATGGTGAAAAATCAACGAAAATGTTAATGTAACTGCTATTAACGTATATGATAAAGATCAGTGTTTAAACTATTGGAAAAATTAGGTACGTATTAGGTTAGCGTTGACTTGCTATAAAGTGAGAGTATCTCGTTTGTATTAATAAAATTGAGTGATATCGTTACATATTTTTCACCAGTCTGCGTCCATTAGAGCTATAGAATCAATAGCTATTAGTTAGTCAATCAGTTGTATTTAATGTAGTGAATGCTGAGCTTTGAATTCGGTTCCCGGTTTTCCAATACTGCGCATTTGTATTGATGCGGGGTTAGTGGTGGGGGCGCGGACGGCGAAGGGAGGGGTTGGTGCGGTACTGTGAAACTCCTGGTGGCGGTGGGCGGACGCGGCACAGGGGTGGTAGCGCGGCGGCGACACCTGTGCACACGCAAACTGTACGTCGCGGCACGATACGCGCGGATTGAAGGTGAGCTACTCCCGCGTGCCCCCGGATCTGCCGGCTCGGGACGGAGCGGTGTGCGGTGTGCGGGGGTCGCCTCGGTAGGGCTCGGTGCGGTGCGGTGCGGGGGGAGGGCGTCACGGAGCGTCGCGGCGCGGGCGCCGGCTCGGACTGCACAGTCGCCGCGACGCTAACTATCGAAGTGCACGCAGCCTAGCGGCATCAGCAACCGTCATGAGCACCGGCAAGAGGAAGCTGTCGTTCCTCGGTTTCGCCCCACAGGTCAGTCCCGTCCAATGAGGAATGCCGGTTAACTATATTACAGTATTCAATTCGACCGGCTAATAAATATTATTTCCCGGTAAATTTTATACACAAGGGTGCAAGTATCGCGACCCTTCCTCATCGTTAATAAGTGGAGCGGACCCATTCAATATCTTATCTGACTCGAGGGAAATTTCCTAGTGGTAGGATTCGAGATACCTGTTTTCGTCAAATTTATCAGCCCGAAACGTGATCCTCGGATAAGATAGCGCGCTGGAGGGTTTCGCTAAGCTCCGGTTAGGTTGACGTGAGTTACTCCACCATTTTTTGTAATCCTTAACGAATCTGTACCATATGGTTTACAAGACTAATTTGCACAGAGTAGATAACACAGTAGTTTCGCTTTTCCATGTAGTTCGTATGAGCGTACGAATTGACACAACCCCTATGGGCTCGAGTATACTGCGTGCGAAAAAATATTTCTTTCTTTCAAGTACTGTGAGGTTTCATTCATCTAATATAACCGATACACGAAACTACAAAGACAGGTTCATTGAAGTGGTGGAACAACGAAGTATCGCTGGTTGAAGAGAGAGCGCGATGCTTAAGCACAGTGACACGAACTCAGCCAGCCACTCCAAACTACGTCCTGGTTACTAACTATTAATTGTTAAAGGGTAAAGTAGATAATTTGATTAAATATAAAGACGTATCAAGCTTAAGACAATGAACCAAGGATAACGAATAAAAATAAAAATCCCACTCACATCGAATTTTCCAGTAGAATCTTGTAGAAGTAAAATCAGTAAAAACGATTAAGTGAATAAGGGAAGAGTAGTGAATAGCAAGCGTGTAGTAAACAGTTCGAAAAAAAAAAAAAAGAATAGGAAGCAGCAGGGTCGGAGCCGCAACGCGACGCGCCGACAAAACCTTGCACGAGTTCGTAGTAGATAACGCACCCAGCACGCTAATCTTTAGATATCGCTATCTGTTCGCGAGCTCGTAACGCACGCACTCGTGGACGGGTGCCGCCTGTGGCCCTTGCGAATCCCTTACCATTGACATTCTATTGCTTGTGTTCTACGAGACCCCGAATGCGACCCCGAATTATCATTTATTAGCGTTAATATTCAAATATGCAGATGTTTAATAATTTATGGTACTCGTATGTTAGATATATGTACAGATTGAAAATGAGATTATACTCTTTTTCATAGCCTTCCATGTATTACTTGCAAAGGATTTAGTAAGAGACTGAGATAATCTATATACTAGAAACAATAAGTAACTGGTCGTCCATGTTTAAGACTCACTAAGACCAGTAGCAGTTTTTTAAGTAATTGTGTTAGATTTTAAAACAAAATACCAAAGTACATTACCAATTTGCCAGATAGTAAGTTCAAATGTTATGTCAAGCCGGTCTTAATACATAAATAATATTATAGGGAGCATCAATGTGTGAGCGATAGTGACATCTGGAAAAGACACCACTCTCTCTACATCCATCAAAAACGAATGTGACTGTATATGTCATTAAGCTGTAAAAATTAAAAAGTATATTATCTATACTAATATTATAAAGACGTAAAGTTTGCGACTTTCTGACGTTGTAGGAGGTGACCTCAGGAACTAATGGTCCGATTTGAAAAAAATATTTCAGTGTTATGTAGCTCATTTATCGAGGAAGGTTATAGGTTAGGTAGGGTTATATATCATCATGCTAAGACTAATAGGAGTGGAGCACTATTGAAGAATGTTTCATAATTGGGATTTTTTCCTCTTGAGAGCTTCCGCTGTACGTTAGCGTTTGCCCAAAGTAACTATTCCACGCGGACGAAATTACGAGCAGAGGCTAGTGTATGATGAAAAAATAAACCATATCCAGTTTCTTGCCGGTTCTTCTCAATGACTGGGTTGTTTTCCAAACCGGTGGTAGCTTTGATGTCCATAAGTGCCTTCTCAGATTACGTTCAGAAGCTGACGAAGATATAAATTTCATTATTTTATTGGGTAATTTTTATATGTCCTGAGTTTGAAAATCGAATCACATTGGAAGAAACTTAAAAGCGACATAACTTCCTACCCGCAGACAGTGATCTTTCTTTTTAATTAAAACTTAATTGCAAGTCAAGTTTATTGAAAAGTAAATAACTAAACCCGCAACAAACAAGATGAATCTACTGAAATCTACTCTAGTTTATATTTTTAGTAATTTAGCCAAAGCGTACAAAAATATTCACAGAATGAATTAGAACCTAATTAATTTTCAATAATATAATAGTTTCTGTTATTGATCTCCACTGTGAAATTATTTTCATCAGAGACATGACGCAAGGCGGAGTGGGATGGGGTGTGGTGTGGTGGTGTTATACGGTGTCCGTAGCCCCTACGGGCGTAGGGTGAGGATGAGCGCGAGGCCGCGACATCGCTCCAATGTGAACTACAACACTGTATAGTGTAGAGTACACAGCTCGGACACTTCAGTCTCCGCACACATAGAAGCACACTTTTTTTTTCTCTCGAATTGACTACGCTATTGACCTGGCAAGGTCTTTACAGCTTCACCGGGCTACGAATAGAAGCACACCTTTACAGCTCCGATGATCTTTTACATCGCTAGCTTATCCACTCTCGAACCCCATCTATGAGGGCGATGTGTTTCAGCCTCACTCGACAACTGAATTTTTTATAGTTTCAACGAATTTGTCCCTCGATATCATACTGCTGCTTGCCTCGAGAACAATATTTGCCAACATTAGTATCGGCTTTAACACTATCTTCTATACATATAATAAAAATGTAAATCTGACGTGACTATACTTTTTCAATTGCCGTGGAAAAACATTTTTGCACGCGTCTTAGAATTACCAATAAAATACATTTCAATCATTTTTAGAAATATGCATATAATAATGACGTAAATATAACGTGTCTGTCCTTTTTAGATCTTTGTGAAGATAAGATGTTGCAGATGTCTTGGAATCTATACTAATATTATAAAGAGGTAAAGTTTGTGAGCTTGTGACGTTGTAGGGGGTAATCACAAGAACCACTGGTCCGATTTAAAAAATTCTCTCAATGTTATATTTATGGAAGATGGTTATAGGCTATATATCATCACGTTAAGACCAAATTTTTTTTCTGGAACTGTTTACTCTATTGACCTAGCAAGGTCTTAACAGCTTCACCGAATTATTAAGGCGAGCGCTTAAGGCATTCAGTTGTTGAGACGCATATGTGTACCAAGCATACACGCCTCAACAACCCTTCCATATATTTTTTTATCGGAAAATTATAGATTTTTCAGGTCGATAATAGAAAAAGAAAATAAAACCCTTCCACTTCCATGTGTAAGCGTGTCGGCGTGCACGTGTGTGGGGCTAATCGTGTAGTGTTGTAGTAGTGATGTAAATTTTTGTGTCACTGTATCGCGCAAGTAACGCACTCAAGGGCTGCCTGCTGAGGGATCGAACCTAGACTTGAGCCGCTGCCGAGGGGTGCATAATCTGGTGGTTGCTAAGACCAATAACAGTGGAACACCAATTAAGAATGTCTAAAAATCCGCTGCGTGTTAGCGTAAGCCCAAAGTATTTATTCCACGTAAACGAAGTCGTAGGCAGAGGCTAGTAAGTAACAAAATATATATCAATAATTTTTAGAAATGTTTGTCTACTAAAATACTACATTTACGATAACACCTGATGAAGAAAATCATGAAACATATCTACAAGTTATTCTTAGTTTCATTAGAATCGGTTTACTCTGTCATAGGTTACTGTAATTTTAATGACGTACCTACTTAGGTACGAGAGAAAGTAGATAAGTATATGAATTTAATACATTCAGAATTTTATTAGTCATTGGTTGTTAACCGGCTTCAAAAAAAGGAGGAGGTTCTCAATTCGTCTGTATTTTTATTTAAATGTTTGTTACATCATAACTTTGGACTGGGTGAAACGATTTTGATGATTCTTTATATTTTAAAGCTGGTGCTTCCCGTGTGGTCATTTTACATAATTTGGTCTAGTTCGGACAACGGCATCCAGTGCAAAACCGTATAAGTGTTATATTTGCATTAAGTATGTACACGACAAATAGACGAATAACTCAATATTACGCCAACTTATTTCGATGGTTCAATTTTTATTGGAAAGGAAAGCTGGTGCTTCTACTGGTTCTGATTATGGGATCCGTTAAACAGTAACACAACTTTCATGAAACAAGCCTACTCCTTTCTTTAGGGCCGGCAATGCATCTGTGATTCCTCTCGTGTCGCAGGTGTCCATGGGCGGCGGTGATCACTTACCATCAGGTGACCCGCACGTTTTAGTAAAATATATTTATGTACACTAAAAATGGCAAATAGAGCAAATTAAAATAAAAAGAATTAACCGACTTCAATATTAACCAAAATCATAAAAATAATGCACTAAAAAGCGGAAAATAAATAATTTTACTTTATTTACATTAGGTTCCATGCAGACGGAGTCATGGGCACAGATAGTCACAAATAATATGTAATTTTTTTTTCCGAAATGACTGCCCTATTTACCCAGCAAGGTCTTAACAGCTTCACCGGACTACAAATAATATGTAAAATAATAATAATGAATGAAGGTATAATCACAATGTCATGAGATAGCGAGTCTTAGAGAGAAAAAGCCGGTTGACGTATGCCAGAGTGACGGAGTGACGGACCTACCCACATGTAAACACGGAACGAGTCGAGTAAGAGTCTCGCATCAACACAGTCCGCGGTTCTGTCATGATCAAGTGTACATTACGAGAACAAGTATGTAAACACATGTCGGAGGCGAGGCAACACGCGACGTGACACGCTTCTGATAAACGGACTTAACTTATTATTATATTATGATTGCTGAAGGACGCGCAGGAACATGGACGATATTGAATATGCAAGCACATACATATTCAGCCACTAACATTTATTTGAAATCATTAACGAGCAATAACTCGATGCCTGTTTATGAAAACCGCACAACACTCGGTTGTGTCCGCATCTTGCGTCGCTTTCCTAATGTCATCCATACTATTATTGAATTAGTACAAGTGTATCATATACACCGAGAGCCGGCAAATATACTCCTTATGATATTTTTAATTTATTTATTTATATAAAGACTTGCGGTGTTTCAAATTAAAATAATATGTTCTATCAATGTGTGTCTCGACGACGTAGTATAATAATTAATATTTTACTCGGTCACGACATTAGAATTGACTCTTCCGATGCGATGAGTACGAGTTCTCATAGAAAATAAAAGAAGATGAAACATAATGATTGAGATATTTTGTAATGGTAACCGAGGCCAGATTGCATAGTCGCAGCGCCCGATTAATATTGTACCTTCGCGATTCTCCTCCTAAAGATACTCGTATGACACTATTTTCAGTAACAGTATCGTTAATGTAACATAATATGCCCTGTGTCAGTTTTTTTTTTTTACTATAATACAAAATAAATTATGAGATGGATTTTTCTATTGCCAGTGGAAACGTGAGTGAACCCTACAGATGTCTTGTTCGGCAGGTTGCGGGCGAGGACGAGCTCCGGCTGGACGAGGAGATGGACCGGGTCGTGTGGAGCGAGGGCGGACCACCCCTGGCACCGGTGTTACCGGTCGCCGGCACAGAGCCACGTCTGGATCACGCTGCACCGCGTCCAGGTATCAAAGCTGCATCCCTTACGTCCAATCTGAACTTCCTCATCACCGCTCACACAGCACTGCTCTCTTTCCGCAGGGGCAGCCACGGACGAGGGAGAACTTGCATCGCAGGTGAGCGTCCCGACTGCTCCGGCGCAACACGCCGCTTTATAGGATATAAGTAAACATCCTACAATATAATGAAACAATGATGGGTGAATATTGCGCAGGTGTCTGAGTCCGGAATGCGCGATGAGGACCGACGTGTGCAGTTCGATGGCGAGCCTGAGCCCCCGGCCGACGCAGACACCGAACGCCACGTGGAGCGGAACGCGTCAGTACTTCATTGAGATATAACAGAATATGTCTCGTATGGTCCCTCCCCTTCTGAATAGCTTCTGTAGAACGTTGCCGGAATGCGCGGAGGATGATGGAAGGGGAAGGAGCGTTTGTTGTAGTGTCGGGCGTCACGTGCGCGGTCGCGGCCGGTCAAGTAGCGCGCGACTAAAATAGTGCATTCACGTGACATTGGCATCGCTTCTCGTCTCTCACCTCGGAACTTGTGACAGATCATTATGATGAAACAGGAATCTGCCAGCACTGTACAAGCTAAGTAATACAATGTGGTGACACCGAGTTTGAAATGAGGTTTTTATACACTTCACCCTTCCCACCAATCTTATGAGTGTTAATAAACGAGCTTATACAGTAGTAGCGGAGAAGAGCACTTCATTAAACATTTTGTTTCACAGCAAGCTTCTCTTTATTTCTTTGCATTTCTTTAAGACATTTACGTAATGCAGGCTTGTTAAAAGCTATATTTAAAACTGATATGTATTACATCATAACTTCATCCCCAGAATCCTCTCATGTGTTAATTTTTGCACATAGCACACTTTTAGTTAGAATTGGTTCCGTTTTCACTATCTGTTGCTTAATCTGTCTTACCGCTTACAATTCCTCATCATCAGACTTAATGTCCATTTGTTCACGAAGTTCTGCTTGAACTACTGTTAGGTCATAAATGATATTAGGTTCATGCTCGTTTTTGATAATGAATGGTGCATTTGAAAGGTATTTGTTTACCTAAAAGTTATTTACCTAAAAGTATTACAATATAAAGTATATGTTACTATTCGAGTGTATCGTCGTTATTGGAGGTACAAAAATGTACGAAATTTCTGATGAATATTTTTAGGGAAACGCAGGAAAATCAGTAAAGAACTGATAAGTCCATGTTAATCCGAAGATGTTTCGCTCCAACGTGGTTTTCTGAAGAAATTGTAATTTTATTTGCACTCTTTGTTAATAACTGTCTGCTAAAGTTTATATGAATAGTTCATTATTAAAAATTAATGCAGCTTATAGGCAATATGTTCCGAATATAACATACCTTACTTTAAAATGGAGGATATTCATCATTACATAATGCAGCGTCGTTACTCGATTAAATTTGTATTTTAGATATTTGATAAATAAATTGATATCTCTTTTTTTATTTTCCTTTAAAGGTCTCTTTCTACATTATCCGATATATCTATAAAATTAAATTAGCAAAGAAAACCCCTATCCTTTGGATTTATAATAAGAAATTCATGTAGAAAACAAAATTACAAGCCAACGCACAACCTCTTGTGGGACGTGCTTACTAAAGGGAAACAATACGGGTTATATATTTTCTTTAACTCTACTGAACGTTACATTATGGCTGAGCACCGTGCAGATATACAAAGTTCACAGTTTGCACCTGACTGGAATTTAAATCCATGGAACAGCTGAACTAATTTAGATAATATCATGTCTCCAATTTAGCCGTAAGACCGATAAGACTGTATGTGTGTGCGAGAAAGTTAAGAATATGTAATGCGCAGGCGCCACGCGTCCGGTTTACCGCAACCTCACAAGCCACGCAAGTACTCGCTGCAGCAAGAGACCACCTCGACGGAAGACCGCGATCATTCGCACGAACACCATAATGAAGACCACCGGGCGTTACACCGGCACAAGGTTCAACCCAGGGTCGGTATCTGAGAGTTGAGAGGGCCGCGCCCTTGCCGATACTGAGGTATCGAAGGGCGCGATCCACTGAACAGTCGTCTGTGTCATAGAGTTCAACGGTTCATGTGGGTCGCAAGGATGGTGGTGACGAGGTGCGGAACATTCTTCCAGACGCGACCTTTAAGAAGATGTACGACCACAGCCCTCACGCGGTTAGCATTGCTCTCACCTTACTGCTGCGCTTATTCATTCTATGCATTAATTATTCTCGTTCGCTTCGTGCAGGTGTTCGTGCAACTGGATGAGCTGTTAGCCACTCAAGATGGAGACTCTGAGTGGAAGGAGACTGCGCGCTGGATCAAATACGAGGAAGACGTGGAAGAAGGATCGGCGCGGTGGGGCCGGCCGCATGTCGCCTCGCTCTCATTCCACTCGCTGTTAAATTTACGTCGTTGCCTCGAGACTGGCGTCGTGCTACTCGATCTGGATGAAAAGGATTTGCCTGGTGTCGCATACAGGTAAACTCATCTGCTTATCACAAAGATGCCTCCTCAAGTTCGAAAATGATGGATATAAGCACACAGTTTATTGCAGGGTGGTTGAAAGTATGGTGGCCGAAAATCTAATCGAAGAAGACGATAAGCCAGTGGTAATGCGATCATTGCTGCTCAGGCATCGACACGTACACGACGATCGTGGTTTCCGTTTCTCCATCAGTGGCAAGAAGCAAAGCTCCTACAGCAGTTTACAGGTGAGTTTTGACACGGAGTTCTTCAATCAAAACTCCGGGGACACCGAAAAATCTATTTATAGTCATTCACTCTAGACTAAAAAGACATGTACGAGAGAAGTCACGATGTGACCAGCGTTCAAGTCTGCCCGAAGCCTCTCATCGTTTTCATCAAGGGCGGAAATGGAGCCGCTGAACTTTGTAAAAAACAACGTAATACTTTGGTCACAACAACATACAGGAAAGATATAAAAAATGATAAGCAAAGGAGATAATCTCAGGTGTCAGATAGCAAGTCACGTTTATCGACGTTCGGCGCGATAACGCGACGTTTCGTTTCTATTGGAATGTGTCGTATGTCAAACATTCAAGGTCAATTCGGTGCGAAGGTCTCGCCCTTACGTAACATGAGCAGCCGTGTGCCGTAGCGCCTGCACCGCGGGACTCCTGTTAGAGTAGGTGGCACACAGGTACTCACAGAGTGATTGTTACACAGTCGCTGTGGATGGAGCAGAGTGGAGTGGTTGGTGCTGGTGCGCGTACTCGCTGTACGCTTTGCTCTACAACAACTACCTGCCGGCGGCACAGCGTCCACCATTTCGTATGGATATCCCCTGCGCGAGTGTCTGCTCCCTATTCCCATTCTTTTTTTTGTCATGTCTCGCACTCTAGTACAAGTAGTCCTGAACTAGTACTAGTATATACACGGTAGAGGCATTCTCTTAGTTCTGGTTATCTCGCAACCATCAATGTGGTTGCTATTAATTGCTCGCTCATTCGCTCATAGCACCGCACCCTAACGCCTCATAGTCGTTGTTCACTTTAGCGTCAACATTTACAATGCTTGTACAGGTCCCGTCATGTAGCGTGTTCCATTAAAGTAACCTCTCCTCGACTTTCCTTGATGTGCTAAAATTGTTCAAGACGCCTGTATTATACTCATGATATGTGTGATATGCCTCAATATGGGACATAATTTGCACTCACTGTAACTTAACCTGCGTACAGAACCTCTCAGAGAGGCGCCGGCGCAGCTCACACGCGCTACCAATGGAGAAGGAGGCTCGCAAGAAGTCGTCGGGCGCTGTGTTGGAGCAACATGAGACGGAATACCGACCTCGGCAGGACTCGCAGGAGGAACTGCGTCGCGGACATAATGAGTCCATTCTAAAGCGGATCCCCGAGGACGCAGAAGCGACAACTGTGCTAGTCGGCGCGGTCGGGTTCCTCGAGCAACCGACAATTGCGTTCGTGCGGCTTGCACAGGGCATTCCGATGCCTTCAATTACGGAGGTACCGGTTCCAGTCCGGTTCATGTTCATCCTCCTGGGTCCGAGCGACGCCGATCTCGATTACCACGAGGTCGGCCGATCCATTTCGACGCTGATGTCGAACCCTTCGTTCCACGGGATCGCGTACAAGGCGGACGATCGCCGAGAACTACTCTCAGCCATCAACGAATTTCTCGACGATTCTATAGTTCTTCCGCCCGGTGATTGGGAACGTCAAGCTCTCTTGCCCTTCGAAGAGTTGCGCGCTAAGAGTGAAATGATTCGTCGTCGAAAGCGGGACGCTCTCGAGCGGAAACGTATGTCTGTCGATCAAACTGCACTGCGCTCTGACGAGAAAAAGGCGCTACTGGCTGCCGAAGCCGGCGGGTTGCCCCCTGACGAACCGGAAGACCCTCTCTCGAGGACCGGCCGGCTCTTTGGAGGTAAGTCGATAAATACCCTGTCGTGAGCTACGGCGCTAATAATATTCGTATCTAATGGAATTCGTTGTCCGTCGATAGGTGTGATCCGCGACATGAAGCGCCGGTACCCGTACTACATGTCCGACTTCAGAGACTCATTGAACGGGCAGTGCGTCGCAGCCACCATCTTCATGTACTTTGCGGCGGTCTCTTCTGCGATTACGTTCGGGGGTCTACTTGCTGAGAAGACATATGGCAAAATAGGAATTTCTGAAACTCTAGTGAGTACCCACCGTGTATATCGATAATATCGAAGATTTCAATATATGTTACCGACTTTTATTTTCTTAATTTCTGAAAAAGCGTATCAGCTACAACGAGCTATCGGACTTTACTTGATAATAACAATTCTTTTGGGATATATACAATAGGCAAAGTGCGTAAACAAAAGCATTTCCTATAACATTGATGCTATTTATTTGGTAAAATATATTACACTGCGTAGTCCATGTTACATCAAAATATACTGTTTATGCTACCTAGATAAAATTTTGGATATATGTATAATTATATACGCGTTTAATATGAGATACGTGATATTGCCGGAAAGTACAGCATGACTCCTTCATTTTTAACCGACTTCGAAAAAGGAGAAGGTTATTGGTTTACTCTTGATTTCACCTCCTATCTAATTATTGTATCGCAGCTTATAAGAGTGTACTAAAATCGATTCTTAGTTAGTAAACTCAAAAAATACAAAACGTATGAGACACATACACACACACCCACACATCAAATGCAATTCATTAGACACAGCCTTTGTATTCGTTTGACATTGTCTCACCTAATCATTATAATTTTATTGTTTACTTCGTCAAGCTCTACATCAACTAGTTAGCGCAGGGCACACGACACAAAGCATGCATTACACGTACATACACATACGCATATATGTTATTATGTCGCCGCGGCAAAAATAATGTTATATTGTACAAAATATAACAGAGATTGTGTTAATGACCACTTGCTAGTCTTATTGGACTGAGAGGTCAATGTGCGGTGCAGCGTTACACAGTATTATGTAGCGCTGTAGAGCAAGTGCAGTGCGACGCTATTAAATCTTAAATCACAGAGACGATGATAAATCATTGGTGGCACAATTGGTTACCAGTGAATTAACGTAAGTCCACATATTATAATTCAACGTTCAACGAAAGATACTGTTTGAATGGCACCAGGAGGCCTTCTAGTAGCTGTTAGGAGCTAGTGAAGCCCATCAGCGGGTTCATTTTTGATTGTGCTACGGTGCCGTGGGAGAGTGGAGACGGTAGGACGTTAATCAGGTAACAGGCACGAGCCGAATCGAAGTGTGAATTGTTCGTAGGTGTTCACTAGCGCCGGTGGTGTGGTGTTCGCGCTTGTGGCGGGACAGCCGATGATGATAACTGGCGCAACGGGACCATTGCTGTTGCTCGACGAGTCGCTCGCCAACTTCTGTCACTCGTACGGGTTCGAGTTTCTGGCGGCGCGCATGTACTGCGGCTTGTGGATGATTGTCATCGCTCTGTGCGTCGCTTCCGTCGAAGGCAGCGTCGCCGTCAAGAAAATTACCAGGTGAATATAGAGCATTTCATTCTGCAGAGATCAGCAACTCATTCGGTTCACCTCTGCGGCCGAAACAGTACAGTTCAGTACTGAATATTTGTACCGATTAGGCGTCTACGCGATGTGATGTGACGTCGCTCACCTTATCAAAATATTGTAGTTGCTTTCTTTCTGTTTAAATAAAAACAACTCCACACACTGCTATTTAATTTCATAGTTAGCATAGTCTTTGTTATAAAAACTAAATAGCAGAGTGTTTCTGTTGAAACGCCGCTGTCTCTGCTATAATATATGTATGTATATTCTTTAAGTTTTATAATAGTTATTCTTGACGTTACTGATTACGAAATTAATATTTAAAAATAGTTGCCTGTCCAACTTGTCTTCTCCGATTTAACCCATAATCAACTTCTGATTTCAATAAAATTGGTTAAAAGCAAAACGCAAAACTTTATAAATGAATAAAGAATCTTTAAGTTATGTTTACGTAGACACTTGACCTAGGATTTAAGTAGTAAAAAATTTGTGCCACGCATTAAACCTATGTATGTGTAGGTATGTGTAAGTGTCTGTCTGGGTCTAGTAGTATGCCAAAATTAGTAAGTGTATAGTTAGCATTTATACTAAGTGATTTCGTATAGTATATAGTTTATGTGCATTCTCATGTAATATATAAAAATCTCGTGTCACAGTGTTTGTAAACTCTGAAACAGCCGGACGGATTTTTATGGAATTTTAAATGTATATTTGGTAAGTATTAGAATAGGTTGTAAAGTGTATTCAATACCTGTGGGTGATTAGAGTGTCCCTATCCAGATTTTATTTTCCAGTTTCTCTTTTTTGTATTCATTTTATTTGCCATCAAAAAATATATAAATATAATCCCATTCTTATTCGCGATTTTTGTATTAATAATATCCAAATGATTCAACGGTCGTAACAAAACGAAATTATTGATGTTGCTGAATGACAGATGGCACTATATCCGCCTCATTAACATAACTTCCACACACGTATAAGTTATTCACTAAACCAACGAGGTATGTGTCTGAGTGAGTCCATGAATTGTTTGGTTTTCACAATTGGAAACGGTGGAAGTCTTTACAACCGGGTTATAGGTTTTTTAGGATTTTTTGAGTTTGGAAATTCAATTGGAACCGGTAGGTAACTGATTTTATGCACGGCTCAACTTGACTTTATATAATCTATCTATACTATAATAAAACTGTAACAAGTCGAAATCTGTACATTAAATATTTTTTGAAAATTTTAATCAGGATAGGCTATGTTATCGATATAGAAGCCAAAAATAATCTTTTTACAATTTTTGTCTGTCTGTCTGTCTGTCTGTCTGTCTTTCTGTCTGTCTGTCTGTCTGTCTGTCTGTCTGTCTGTCCCTATGCACACGCATCACTCTGAAACTACTGAACCAATCTTGACGAAACTTGACATAGTGATAGCTAATATTACGAGATTACATCAAATATACTTTTTGTCTCATAAAACGCCAAGGGTTCTCCAGGATAAAGGATTAAAGTCTAGAATATAAACCCGAATTACTCTGAAAGTACTGAACCAATTTTAACGAAATTTGACACAGTGATAACTAATATTAGAAGACTACATCCAGGATACTCTTTGTCCCATAAAACGCAAGGAGTTCTCCAGAATAACGGACGAAAGAAAAAAAATTGTAGTTCATGAGATTCTTAATGGATTTTGGTAATTTTCCTTAGTGCTATTTACAGCAGACAGATTAGTTAAAAATTCAAGTTATATAGGCTACATAAAAAAAAAAACAAATAACCAAAAAAAACGACGGGGTTCGAACCGTCTCCCCGTCGATCATGAAAGTAGTATAGAGCCGCCAACTTTACCTCTAGGCTACGCTTACATTATAATTTCATTCAAAAATTTCAACTGCTTCGAAAACGTCCACAAAATTATTAATAACTAATCTATACTATTAAAACTGTAACAAATCGAAATCTGTACATTCAATATTTTTTGGAAAATTTAATGAAGGTAGACTATGTTATCCATATAGAAGCCAAAATTAACACAGTGACAACTGATATTACAAGGCTACATCCAGGATACTTTTTGTCCCATAAAACGCAAGGGTTTTAAATTTAGAATAGCTGGTTAATACTGTGAGAATTGGTCGATGATAACTGAAGTAGGTTATAAAAGTATTAGATATAGCATTATCAAGATATATGTCATAGTGTGATTTTACTTTCTTTGTAGAAGGGTGCATACTTTCAGTTCCGAAATTATCGCTGTCCGGCATATTTTAAATTAAAACACTGGTTACATTCACAACTGCGAAGGGTGTTTCATAATTTATAAATAGCGTTAAAAATGCGTAGTTTAATCCGTGACAGTCAATTGTCTAATTAAATAGTAACAAAGAAATCAGTGAAAGGTGCAAGCGCGGTGTGTTTGGCGGTATGTCAAAGGGCGCCCTTTGTGCATGCCGTGTAATACTGGTACGACGAGTGTTCGACAAAGCAATTTGAATGTTATGTTTATACGGATAGAGTTGCAGATGTTTTTGAGTACTTCGACAATAGTGCAAAGTTCGTATTATAACCTGTAGCTTCGGAAATGTAACGTCACAAAAAACCATAATCTTCATCATCATCATCACTGGCAGTTCTTCTCGACCTAATGCAGAAAATAAGCCTCCTCTCTTTTAAAAATAAAAACATGTAATTGAAATCTATCGAGTAATTTTTGGATGTACGTAGGTCAGACTTTGGCCAGTGTATATGTATATTAGTAAGATTAAAAAAAACCAATTCCGCAATATTATAAAAATATTATATTACACCTAATTTAAAAATATAAAAAATACATATACCTATACATTAAAAAAATTACTGAAGATTAATTTGACCCGTAAAAAGCTAACATCACGCAATATCTCCAGGCGGTCACCCATCCAAGCACTGACCATTTTTTTTTTTTTTTACGTGGGGAAATCCCTTATGGATACCCACCCTCCCGGGGGAGAGAGTGGGATATGTCCGACTCGCACGGACTAAAACCCCACGGTGTACCGACAGACCGTGATGTTGGGGCGGCAAGGGATCGTTCTATGCTATTCCCCTTGAATAGCCGCCCCAACGGTCCACCCGGCGGAAGGTTGCCGCCGGGCTCCTACCTATAGAGAGGCAGCTGGGCACACGCTAGCTGCTCCCCCTCGTCCGCCGGATCTGTGCAATGAGGGGATGAGCCCCCCGACTGCATCCCCTCAGATCCGGCTACGGTGGCAGGAGGAGTTGGGCAAAGCGCCGCCTCCTCCTGCCAGTCCTCCTATGGTGAAGACGGTTACTGAGGGGGTCCGCCTCGAGATGACTTCCTCGCAAAAGGAGGCCACTGCTCGCCACGCCTGTTCGCTACCGAGCATGGACGAGACCACGCTCGGCAGCGATAAATCCTCTCCTACCACCGCCACCAGAGTGCGGCGCTCCACCTTCCACGCAGCACACTCAGAGAGAGTGTGCTGTGCGGTATCTTCCTCAGCGCCGCACTCATGGCAGGCAGCGGTCAGCTCCCTGCGAGCGATCCGGTGCAGGTACCACCCGAAACAACCATGTCCGGTCAGCACCTGCACCAGCCTGAACGACAAGGAGCCCCATCTCCTCCCAATCCACTCCCGCAGGACCGGGCGGACGGCGTCGACGGTGTGCCTCCCGAAGCGCGCGTCCGCCAGGTCCTGCATCCACCTCCCTACAGCCTCTTCTCGCATCTCCCGCCTTTTAGCTTCTATCTCCCTGGGAGCCGGAGGATCCAAGCACTGACCACGCCCGACATTGCTTAACTTTGGTGAGATCGGACATGAACCGGTCGACGTTGACGACAAAGCATTTCTATCTACGCGTCTCTCTGCCATAATTGTGACGTTACATAATATTAAATAGAAACAATTTGAATCTTACAATCATACAAGTAGGGTTGTAAAGGTTTTTGAGTATAGACTTTACTTTTAGGTATAGACATATGTATGCTGCCGCGAGGTTTTTTTATAGATAATAATATGTTCTTTAATATTGTAGAACATATTTTTGTTCTATCATTCATAGTTATCGGGGCGCATGCGATGAAATACATTTTATGCCAAATTTTTTTCATACCTCTGATTACATTATTGCAATTGTAGTAGAAATCCCAATTTTTTTCTAAAAAATAAATATAGCCTATATTACTAAGGGTTTTTTTCGAAATGTCTACGCTATTGACCCAGCAAGGCCTTAACAGCTTCACCGGACTACTAAGGCGAGCGCTTAAGGCACTCATCCGATTTTATTTTGGCAACCAGCTCAAGGGTGCACGGCACACCTCGGCTTGGCTGTTGCCTGTTGCATACAAAATCGCAACCTATCTTAGCCAACCTAGCTAACTATTTATATATGTACGAGTTGTTGAAACGTATATGTGTACCAAGCATACACGCCTCAACAACTCCTCCATATATTTATTATCGGAAAATTGATAGTTTTTCAGTTCGATAAGGGGAATAAGTAAACCCTTCCACTTTCATGTGTAAGCGTGTAGGCGTGCACGTGTGTGGGGGTGATCGTGTAGTGTTGTAGCAGTGATGTATATTTGTGTGTCACCGTATCGCGCAAGCAACGCACTCAAGTGCTCCCTACCGAGGGATCGAACCTAATGGGAGGTCTAATCCGGTATGTTACTAAGGGATAATGTAGCATTCTAATGGTAAACGAATTATCGAAATCCGTCCAGTAGTTTGAGTTTATTCGTAACTAACATACAAAAATACTACGATTCCTCTTTATTATAATAGTTTAGAAAAATAATTTGAATCTTATGCTTTACTGATAGGGTCGTTAATAGTGCGAAGTTTGTGTGTAATCACCACGAACGTCGCCATGGCCGATTTAAGTTTAGGGTGCGCCTATAGATGTTTTACATCAAAAATCACATGTAATCTGGGTATATTTGAGTGAGACCGGGGATAGTTAGGATTCACAATTGGAAACGGTAGTTGTGGCTGCAATCGGGTATCAGTTTTATTCAATTTTATCGCTTTTAAAAATAAAATTGAAACCAGTGATAACCAATTTGGTGCAGACGAAGTTGCACGGGTCAGCTAGTACTATAATAAAACTGTAACAAGTCGAAATCTGTACATTAAATATTTTTTGAAAATTTTAATCAGGGTAGACTATGTTATCGATGTAGAAGCCAAAAATAATCTTTTTACAATTTTTGTCTGTCTGTCTGTCCTTATGAACACGCATCACTCTGAAAGTACTGAACCAATTTTGACGAAACTTAACATAGTGATAACTAATATTACAAGGCTACATCCAGGATACTTTTTGTCCCATAAAACGCAAGGGATTCTCCAGGATAACGAAAAACATAAATTTGTAATTAACGTAACTAGATTTTTTTGCGACACCTCATTACAAGAGCCGGCAACGTTGGAAGAACAAAAATTTTAGAATAACTGGTTCTTTAATATATCAATATATCTTTTGTATCATAAAAGGCAAACGAACAGGTGGGTCACGTAATGTTAAGTGACCACCACCGTCTAAAGACACTAGCAACACCAGGGGTGTCGCAAGTGCGTTGCCAACCTGTATAAGGAAAAGCAAAGGAAGAAAAGAGAAGAGAGTTGGGCCTCCGGTGCTCTCACTGACCAAACGGAACATTACAATGCAAGCACTGTTATTTCACGTCGGTCTTCTGTGAGAGGGTGGGATTAGCCCGAACAAGCCTACCCTTTCATGTTGATATCATTAATAGCTTCAACGTGGCTCTACCACATACACAAATTATCAATATATCAATAGACAGAATTTAAGACACTTGGTTGCCGGTTAACGTTGTATTTTTAATGCGCATTTTGATTTATAAATAAGTTTAGGAACATTTTTTCTTTCAGTAACTTTTAAACGCAATTAAAAGCATGAATCTATCACAGTCACACACATATTTTATACCCACTGATATATTTTATAAATAAAAATAATAAATTTCAAACCAATTATTTTTTTCCATAACAAAGAACAAATTTCATTTTATTAAACATTATTGATATTAAGATTTCACCACATACAATAAACAACGATAAACGTAAACGTATGACTTGGGATTGACGCCATCTTAAATATATGCGTCGTCGACCATCAAGCTATACGAAACCGAAATACCTTGGGCCGGCGAGGTGAAATATCTCGGCGTTACTTTAGATAAACACTTAAATTTCGATTCACACACAGATGGAGTGCGAAGCAAAGCCGCTATGGTCTTGGGTCGTCTCTATCATTTGCTTTGTCATAAGAGTAAAATGTCCCTCAGACATAAACTCACTTTATATAAAACTTGCATCCGTCCTATTATGACGTACAGTTGTTCAGTCTTTGCACATGCGCAAAATCGTATTCAAAAGTTGCAGGTTCTCCAGAACCGAGCCCTACGTAAAATCACCGGTGCCCCATGGTACGTCCGGAATAAGGATCTCCACAGGGACCTGGAGATGCCGTCTTTCTGGGCGTATATAAAATCACTCACACGTAGTTATTTTGAAAAAGCCGCGAATCATCCCAGTCCGTTAGTGGTATCCACCGCGAACTATGAACCCGTACCCAACGCTGTATAGAAGACGACCGCGACACATTTTTACCGACCCTCCTAATTCAATCACGTCAGCGAACGATCAGTACCAGCCTGACTCTTTACAGAACGTGTTCACGCCCACGCCCGCATAACTACAGATCACGCCGCCGTGGCTTGGAGCTAAACTTCGCTCCCGCACACCAGATTAGGCCCCCCTCGACAACGGCTCAAGCCTAGGTCCGTTCCCTCGGCGTAGAGCCCTTGAATACGCTGCTCACGCGATACAGTGACACGAAACTCTACATCACTGCTACAACATCACACACATCACCTATACACACATGCACGCCTAACGCTTATACGCTGTTTTTCTTTTTCAGAGAAATAAACGACAAAGAGTTTTACCCTTATTTTTCCCTATTCTATTCTATATAGTTTAGAGGATTTTTTCCGACACAAAATACATATAGGAGTTGTTGAGACACGCATGCTCGGTACACATGTTTCAATTACTCATATACGTATATCTAGATAGCTTAGCTTATGTTAGCTCAGATAGGTCGTGATTTTTGCACAAAACAGGCGACAGCCCAAGCCGAGGCGTGCCGTGCACCCTTGAGTTGGTTGCCCAAATATCCCAAGTCGGCTGAGTGCCTTCAGCGCTCGCCTCAATAGTTCGGTGAAGGTGTAAAGACCTTTTCAGGACAACAGAGTTTACATTTCGAAAAAAAAAATTACTGCTATTCTAACATGGGTTAAGATTACTTTTATTTTTATTTCCAAAAAATAGCATCAAGAACATTATTGTCAATACCAAAAATGTCTTTCAATAATAATTCCATTTTAATAACGTTTCAAAGTTGGTAAAAAAAAATATCCTAAAATTATTTAAAAATCAATATTTATGTCTGTAAAGGTACGATATGCACAAATAAACGCAACTCTTAACGGCAGCCACGTAGCCCGTTGTCCGGATGAATATATATATAAAACTGGCTTAATTGATTCTTATCCTCTGCTTATGTAGGTAATTTCGCCAATATCAAGTGTGACAAATACACGTTATAAATTTAGTGTCAAATATTTAGTGTGCATGTGTGTTAACATGGATAAATTACCAAAAGATGATGGGTACTATGTTGTGAGTGGTACAGAGATTATTTATAAAAAATATATTGGAAATAAATTTAAGATATGTTTTCGAAACAGTTTATAACTCTTAAACAAGCAAGCAAGTTTCAAGCAAGTGACAGTTGACGCTTCGGCGCGATGTTTGACGCTTTTCTTTAATACAGTGGAGTATAAAAAGGTTTTAATACAAGTTGAAGATAGTTATGATAAAGTAAGTGGTAGAGATGTTTATTTAGTTTTATGTAGGTTAGTTTTTATCTTAATTGATCCTGGTAGATTATGCTACGAACGGGTACTAGGCTTATTTAAAAAAAAATCACATGTAATGAGGGTATATGTTTGAGTGAATCCGTGGATAGTTTGGATTCACAATTGGAAACGGTAGTTGTGGTTGCAATCGGGTAAATTTAATTTTTTCGCGTTTAACAATACAATTGAAACCAGTGATAACCAATTTGATGCAGACGAAGTTGCACGGGTCAGCTAGTCTTTATATAAATTTCTTCTGTACGTGTGTATGTCACTGAACTCCTCTTTGATGAAATTTTGTGTGCATGTTCCAGTGGTTCCGAAAATGGTTTACATTTACAATTCAGCCCGGTAGGTGGCACTGCGGTAGGATAATAGGATTTTTTAAAGATATTACCGTCTCTAATACATATAAAATTTAATACATAATAAGCCAAAGAAGTATTTTTTTTTTTTCGAAGTGACTACGCTATTGACCCAGCAAGGTCTTAACAGCTTCACCGGACTACTAAGGCGAGCGCTTAAGGCACTCAGCCGATTTTATTTTGGCAACAAACTCAAGGGTGCACGGCACACCTCGGCTTGGCTGTTGCCTGTTGCATGCAAAATCGCGACCTATCTGAGCTAACCTAGCTAACTATTCATATATGTATGAGTTGTTGAAGCGTATATGTGTACCAAGCATACACGCCTCAACAACTCCTCCATATATTTATTATCGGAAAATTGAGAGTTTTTCAGTTCGATAAGGGAAAAAAGTAAACCCTTCCACTTTCATGTGTAAGCGTGTAGGCGTGCACGTGTGTGGGGGTGATCGTGTAGTGTTGTAGCGGTGATGTATATTTGTGTGTCACCGTATCGCGCAAGCAACGTACTCAAGGGCTCCCTACCGAGGGATCGAACCTAGGCTTGAGCCGCTGCCGTGGGAGGCCTAATCGGGGAGCCAAAGAAGTTCCACTTCTTCGGCGTGTACACACTTATATATGCGCTGTTTTTTTTGCAAATAAACGTTCTCTTCATTATATATGCTTACTGTACTGTATATACACATAATATAGATATACATATATAAATAATAATAATAATGTATATAATAAGGAAATGTCAAGTCGTTGGCGTAGCTTGTCTTCCATCAAACTGCCTGTTTGTATTATTAAGCACTAATTTTTAATATTATAAAACAAAATAGAAATAATAGAAAGAAAAAAAAGAATATAATAGAAAGTTCTAAAACTACGTACCTATCAACTACATTTTTAACATAAGTAGTAATGTTGAAATTCCAATAAATATAACGAATAGTAGAGCCAGTGAAAGAGACGACGTCGCGGGCACAAGGTAGTTTGTTAATATCCATAGCGAGTGAATAATATTTATTTATTTATGGTCCGTCTGTCAGTCACACCTGTTAACTGCATGTTTTGTTTGGTTTTAAGAGCAACAACAATTTAGGAATAAATAAAACTTCCAACGGATTCCATACTCATTTACTGTGTATTTATTTATAACGATATGAATATTGATACATTTTTACGCATGAAACAGCTGATTTGTGCAAAAAATACACGAAACATTTATTTTCTTTTATTTCAATATATTTGTTCGTATTTTCAATACATGTTTGTCGGTGTAGTGATAATGTATTCTGTTTTGTAAAAGTAATCTGGAGGCTGGAGAAACACAGATAGACAGGGAACGGAAATGGGGAATGGTAAAAGTAAAAATCTCTCGGTGCAGGCTCTAGTGAATACAAGAGATTACTTCGACTCCACACATTCAGTTTGTAGTGTGGATTGCGTGTTGTTCTTCAGAAGTCCCGGAGACGAGCGGCTGATTAATACTGGCTACCAAGTTCCGAATTCTTCCGTCATTGCGTTTGAGTGTTAATTTGTATATTAGATGTATGCTGTAACGAACGATGCCGAATTGAGCCTTAGTGAATTTTGACTAGATAGGAGTACTAGCGGCTCCAGTAGACGTTGCCCTGTCCTGAAAATGATAGAAAATGCTGAAATCAAATCGCAGCACCACCTATCGGGTCTAATTGAAAATATAAACCATTCTTGAGTCCACTTGTATCAAAAATACTTTATTCACTTTAGGCCCTTATAAGGCAATTATATACACAAAATAATAAAAAAAGGATACAGAAAAATTTCATCAAAAAGCCGTTTAGGAGGAGTTCAGTCATGCACGTGTAGAAGAATAATTATAATATATATAAAAATGTTTCCACTAAGGTCGTTGTCTAGCTCCTGTGTGAAAGTCTCGCCAACAGAATTTTTCAAACCTAACTTTTTCAAACTCAACATTTTTAATTGCATCGATGCAATGCAATGGAGAACGAAGTAAAATTGTCGTGCCCATTTTTATTTTATTTAAATAAGGGGAAAATAATGTAATATAACAAAAACTATCAAACAAAGTGCAGCATAAGTTTCTCGTATAGCAAAATTTCGCAAAGATGAGTAAAATAGTTTTAGAGTTACAACTAGAAAGACGGACAATCAGATATATTGTTTATGATCGTAATGAGTGACCTTTATAACAGGTAACTACCATATCTGATATAACTAGAATAGATAGGATCAAGGAGATGTCTATCAGGAAATATAGAAATATCATTAGCAATAGACAAATTGAGTAGCAATAGGTTTGTAAAAGGACTGAAGCGAGAAGGTTAACGAGGACGTTTCTAGAGCTGATATTACTTTCGACATTTATATTATATAAATATATATGTATGTATTTATGTGCAGGTTCACGGAGGATATCTTCGCGTTTCTAATCTCACTGATATTCATATCGGAACCGATAACGAGTACCATAGCAGTGTACCGAGCGCACCCTCTCGGCGCCGACTACTGCGCCACTAGCAACTTGACCGCAACAAACGTGACGCAGCCGCCGCCTCCACCTTCTCTGCCGCAACCGAACACTGCGCTCTTCTGCACGATGCTCACGCTGGCCACCTTCATCATCGCTTACTACTTGCGCATCTTCCGCAACGGAAAATTCCTCGGCAGGAGCGTAAGTATTGGGTGGGGCGATACGTGCAGTAGGCCCACAGAGTGGCGCTGACTGATATTTGTGTCGTGTGGATGCAGGCTCGCCGGGCGCTCGGAGACTTCGGGGTCCCGATAGCTATAGTGCTGATGGTGGGGGTGTCGTGCGTGGTGCCGGTCTGGACTGAGACGCTGCGGGTACCGGCCGGACTGAGCCCCACCACAGAGCGCTCCTGGCTTGTACCTCTGAACCCCGGCCTCGAGACGATTCCTGCGTGGGCGGCCTTCGCTATGGCTCTGCCAGCTCTCATGGTGTACATTATAGTTTTCATGGAGACACATATCGCAGAGTAAGTAAAGAATCGGAGGTTACGAATCACGCCCCTCCAGCCGTCGCTGAATAGTTTTTGTGCCCAGGCTGATCATCGACAAGCCGGAGCGCAAGCTACAGAAGGGCAGCGGTTTCCATATGGACATCGTGATAATGTCAGGAGTGAACGCGCTCTGTGGTATGTTCGGCGCACCATGGCAGTGCGTGGCGACCGTGCGCTCCGTGAGCCACGTGTCCGCACTCACCGTTATGTCCACGACACACGCGCCCGGTGACAAGCCACACATCGTCCAAGTCAAAGGTACCGAATACTACACACGCGCTCTGCACCTGAATTAACTAGTGAGGTGTGGGGTGTGGAGACTTTCAATAAACATACAACTGTACTGGATAACGCTCTGATTTATTCTATCTAATATATGTTCCCCACTACACTAGTGCCACAGTATAAAAAGTGACCGACAGGACAGTATCACTACACGGATACATTTGTGATACTCTTAACACTCAACAAGTGTTATATCTTAAATCCTCCATTAAATTCTATGTAAACGTTTCAGTTTTTTAACAGCCGGCGTTTATTACGTCACTAGCTTTATTTATTTAAATAGTTGTTAAACATATGGTTGTGTATAGAAGTGGTTGGAAAAGAGATGGTTGGAAAAGAGGTGGTAATTGTTTTCTGATAATTGACGACGTCGTCATGCTCCCTATGTATATTTTTCTGAAATTAGTAGACGATACGAATAAATACAGTGTATGTACGTATACGTATTCCATAATGTGGTACCTGCTTTAACAACAAACGAGTTTAAGTTTCATAATATTTATTTGTTTTAAACATGATGAATACACAAATACACACTAGCATTTTGAACGTAAATATTATGAAATACTTTACGTTTACGTCAAATAGTCGTTGGACAGAGCTCAGCGTTTGCCCACAAAGATACCAAAGTAAATCTGTAGCGACAATGCTCTAAAATCTTGGCGTCGTGTCTGAAGCGAATTGCTCTGCGAAATTACCTGATTGACAGGTCAATTAGCTTATACATATATCGTACTGTAGGTGCATTGTAGCTGGTAAACTTTACACCAGCATATAATTTTTATTATATATTCTGTTTAGTAATTTGTACAAATACATTATTTAGAACAAGAACGGTCCCTTTCTTTAATTATAGTTAGTGTCACGCGAAGTCTATATGCGCTAGATGCGCTCTTTAACTCAGATTTGCCTTAAGAACAGGTTTGTATCCTTTACACTTGATTAACACGCACTTCGTATGTGTCATTAGCAAACTATACATACATACAATACAGTAAATGCAGGTTGACTTCTTACAAGGCGTCTGTAAGTAATGATTATTGAAATAAATGGAGCATTATAAAAACATTAATTAAGTATATTTATGACATAATAGATGTATGCTAGAAGCAGTATGCGCTTGAGTAGCACTTGACAAGTTGATGTTTATTCACGCCCTATGAATGTGCTGTGTGATGTCGAGGAACCTCGTGCGGAGGTACACACATAAGCTTTCAACACTTTCCTGAATGTTCTATTTCGGTTCTGGCTCGCGTTCACTAAGCGAATTTGTATATATTAACTTGTTTGTTTGGAAGGTCAACAACGTTTGCAGCCGTATTTATTTCAGTGGAAAACGATTTTTGACGAAATTTGTGGGTGTGTTGCAGAGCAACGGTTAACGGGGCTGCTGGTGGCGATCCTGGTGGGGCTATCGGTCCTCGCTTCTAGCTGGCTCCGGCTAGTGCCGATGGCTGTGCTGTTCGGAGTGTTCCTTTACATGGGTATCTCTGCTCTGGGAGGTATACAACTGTGGGACCGGTGCATCCTACTGCTGAAGCCGGTGAAGCATCACCCACAAGTGCCGTACGTGAGGAGAGTGCCGACTCTGCGCATGCACCTCTACACACTGGTGCAGGTCGCCGGGTTGTGTTTGCTGTACGGGGTCAAGTCGTCGCGGTTCTCGCTGGCACTACCGTTCTTCCTGGTGCTGATGGTGCCGCTGCGCATCGCGCTCGGCTACGTCTTCACGCCGCTACAACTCAGAGCGGTCAGTATATATTCTTTCTGTATGAATTAGTCTGTATTAGCTTGTGTTTACATAACGACACTGGCATTGTGAATTCAACTATTTTTATATATTTGCGCTTTGCGTATTGACAGTTGGACGGCGCCCAGAAAGACATAGACAAGGACGACGAGCCGGACTTCTACGAGGAAGCGCCGTTACCGGGATAGACGGGGGGCGAGTCACGAGGGGCGAAGAGTGCGGTGCGAGAGGGGTGACATACACACCCATAACGCGGTCACGCAATTACAAATTTTATTCGTAGTGCGTAATATTCCAAAATGCTATTAACGAGTACGTCTAACGTATTATAAGTTTAAGGTAGGTAAGTACGTATGCGCTGTAGAATTACATACGAAACACGGTGCCGAGTCGATGCGTGTGCTCATATTAATTCATATATAGAGGCTGTGTGGAGAGGCGGGGTGCGATCGAGCCGTGTGTGGGAAGACAGCGCGCTACGTGTGACGTCACAGGTTGCTATATCTATACGTTTTGTAGCGGCCGTGTAGCTCATACGTAACATTGCACAGTTGACTAATTTCAAGAACAATTTACATGTGTGTATATGTCTATATATATAGCTCTAAACTTGTGTAGCTGCCCCGCAAGACGCGCTGCGCCACAGCGTCATGTGATAGTACCGACGTCACCGCGATTCACACGCACATTTCGTAAATGTTGGTTTAGTTGGTGCGGCACAATGATATTATAAGTAAAAAGGTTGTAAGTACTCCGATACTAAGGCGTTGAAACTTGGCAAGTTAGAGAATCTGACCTCAGTATAGTGTGATAGTGTCAGCGTTAAAGATAGCATGGTGTTGTTTGACTAAAGGCCCGGAATTATAAGAAATGCCATCATGTGTTGTGAGACATGACACAAACTGTACAAGCAAAACTTTTTAATAATGAGTCACATATTTCGTATTATTATTACCATGAATTAATTAATATTTCACAAACATTAAATATTACCAAACAACTATGACCAAGTGTGATGCAGACAGATATATTTACGGACCAATGATTATAATTATACCTATTGTGCACAATATCGTATGACCATACAAAGAGTTGGAATATATGTAAATTGTAGCATATTTCTATGATCACTGATATACTATTTAATATTTACTAAATTACATTGTTTTTAGTGTGCTTTTTGATATTTCGATAATGGTCTAGGAACAATGAGAATGTTCTTGATCATACGTCAATAGTACGAAAGTACTCCAAATAACTTTGTGTATAAATAACCACGACACTGACCTTAATCTAACTACTAAAAACTGTATTGTTTTGATTACATTTTCAAACCATCTTTAGTGCATAACTCTTGAATGTTAAATGAAACTATTCGTGCAAAAATAGTACAAATTAAAACAAAATTGTAAAATACCACTGAAAATATATTCATATACATTAATATTTTATAATAAGATTGTTTATATTTTCATTTACATATTTTCAATGATTTTTCGCTCCTTTATTATTTCTATATGCCGTTACAAACAAAATCATTAGTGGATCTATCATTACGCATATATTATAATAAAGCAAGATCTCGTTTCTGTTTAATTATTCTTTATTGTTATTATTCCACACGGGAAGATGCAAAGTGACACATGCTTATTTCTTTTCTGACGTGGAATTTGTCGCTACACTATTTCACTAATTTCATTTTTTATGATATTAAATCATTGGTGCGGCGCGTCACTTCGCGTCCTCTTCTTAGAGTTTCGTACCAGAAACCACGACCATAAGTTTTGTTCTACTTGCAAAACAGTATATAACTTTAATACGACTGTCAGTTCGGTAAGCAGGTGCTACGTTCCATGTTTCGACGAACTGTATACATGTTACCTTGGTGTCTTGTGACTCGATTGCCATCAGTTCAGGACCCCCGCCCCTCTGCACCAAATTCTACAATTCTACGATCATTGCATTCGGAGGATATAGCATATTATCACACACTTATCTAATATCTAATACCTACCTTTAAACGAGCAATTCTTTACCTACCTTTAAACGAGCAATTCTTGTATATTTTTATATTTGTATATATTCAGGATTTCGGAAACAGCGTCGTCTATTTCCGTGAAACTCAATATGTAGGTAGTTTCGGGGACGATAAATCAATCTAGCTATAGTAGATTTTATTCATAGAAAACTTTTTTAACTGAGTTTTTGGGCAATGAAAAAATATAGCTACAATATAAAGGTAAATTTCGCTGCCGCTATCAAAACAAAGATAGCTCAGATGGAAGTCAGCTGCTTCAAAAATCCGTGCAACCACAGTTTGAATCTGAGTGGCAGCTAAAGATGTATCTTTTTTATATTTTTTTTTTTGGGAAAAAACTTTAATTTTGTGAGCCAAACCCAACAGTTTAACAATTTTAATTAAATAACGTTTTTTAAAAAACGGAGTTTCGCTCACTCGCCCAGTTACTAAGGATTTGCACGTGTTCTGTGTAGCCGAATCCAAGCCGAATTGTTATAATATCTGACGTAATATTTATTGCACAAGTTGATAACACATCGCGTGAGTTGTATACAATTTTATTTTTATCATTGTTTGTAATCGGAGCGAAAGTATATTATCACATGAATATAGTATTCCACACAGATATATTTATGAATGTGGTCAGCTGGTGAATAGAGAGCCCTATCCACCTAACTTTATCACTACCTGGTAACGCTGTATCTGTTTTCTTCTCCTCTCCACACAATTTCGTTATGAATGGAATGTAATAGTTTTGTACACGTGATGTACAAAATAAAGGTGCGTATAACTGAAGAAAACATTTAAATATACTGCATTAATAACGAGTAGTCCGCGCAACTACCGGGATCGGGATATGCAATACACGCCATTACCAATAAAGTTTCGTAAGCTTATATCTAGATATAAAACTATTGTAAGTTGTTAAACTGATTCTAGGTTTAGAATATATAGTGAGAAATGTTTTTAAACTAGTATAACCCTAGTAGAACGTTCCACTCGAATTTGTTTATTCCAATATTGTATTAAAATGGTCGCGGTCTCGCATTAACAAGAAGCACACGAACAGGTCACATTGGAACCGTTATAAGACATACATATTTAAAAATATGAATAAGTTTTATTAAAAGTATATATGTAGACCATTTCCGTGTCTGTGGGGCCGAATCGAGCCGAAGCGAACAGACGTATCGTCTGAATTGCCCTCGAAAGCTTCACAGTGAAGTTCTCGTATGCTCTTTTTTATATAAACGTTACGTGAGAACAAAACGTAGTATTTTTGATATTAAGTATAACTGTTAAGTTTGTTAATAAATTATTGAGATTGTTAATAAAAATATATAAATAAAAAATGAAGTTTTTTTAAATATTGAATCCGCTTACACTAGGCTTAGGTAGAGTAGAAGACGATTATTACCGGTGACTGATTGTAGCTGAACTCAAGACCTCTGGCATTGTTAATTGTAATTACCATTAGAAAAGTTATAGAACAATCAGAGCGAAATAATGAGAGTGGTTTCGAGGCGTATGAAGACCTTCACCTCGATAGGAGCCGAACCGACCCGACGGATTCGAGACGGCAACTCTAAACTCGTTCGTTCACTCGAAGCAATTGAAGGGCCGCGACCGACACCACGCGACACACGCTTCAACCCCTCATCCCGACACGAGTTCGAACTAGTAACAGCACGCGTGCTGGTTACGTCCTACTGTCTCTACACAGGAAATCTCAATAATATACCGAAATTCTACAATTATACATAATTAGCAATAGCCCGCAACTCCGCTCGTCTTTTTATGCAGTAAATTTTTAAGACTTATTATTTTCATTTTATTGAAATATGACCAATTTTTAAGATATATTTTTAAGCTATCTTATTACGATATCTAAAGAAGTTTTTGACATTCAGTTGAGAAATAATATTAGCTTCCCGTCTACAATATTTCGTAGAAGTCGGTGAAATTGTTTTTGAGTTAACATACCCAACATAAGGTTTTGGAAATGTAGCTTAAATAAAATTACTGATGTCTGTTAAAGATACAGACTTATATTCGTTCATTGACAATCACCTTTATAACTGATTGTACTGTGAAACTTCATTTAAAACAGAACATCTTACTTTTCCGATACATTAATATTTAATTTAACGGGACCAAAAACATTTTGAAATTTGTTTCTCAGAAAAGTTTATGATTTGATCACAGAGTACTTAGTTTTAGAGTTTTAATGGTAGAGCTAAGCTGAAGCTATTATTGTTTTCAGCACGAATGGGTCGGCTCGTCCGGGGAAGCACCACCCTCTCACAGAAAACCGACGTGAAGTAACAGTGCTTGCATTGTTGCGTTTCATTCGGTCAGTGAGAGAGCCGGAGACCCACCTACCCTCTCCTTCCCCTTCCTCCTTCCCTTCCTGCCCCTCCTCCACCCTCCTCCCAAATACAGGTTGGCAACGCACTTGCGACTCCCCTGGTGTTGCAAGTGTCTATGGACGGTGGTGATCACTTAACATCAGGTGACCCATCTGTTCGCTTGCCTCCTATGATAAAAATGTCAATTTAGATTATAATATGAAATAGTATGTAGTCACAATAAAGATGTTTTTGCATTCCGGATTCCCGACGCAGCCTTACTTGGTTCTTACCAAACGATGTAAGTCACAGAGAGAAGTGCGAGCAGTGGTAAAGCAGGCAGGTAAGCCTCAGTGTATATCTGTAGCACAAACTACTAAGAGGATGATAATATGTATATTTGCAGTTACATCTTAAGCTCCAAGCACTGCCTTAGTCCGGTGAAGCTGTTGAGACCTTGCTGGGTCAATAGCGTAGTCATTTCGGGAAGGCTCCAAGCATTGCCCCGGTGTTCTCGTGTCACAACACGATGGACACGACATACCTTGTGATGTAGAAATTTTAAGGTAGTTTATTTGTAATCATCAATTTGTTCAGAAAAGAGAAGAATAATTATGAGTTTTATATACTGTTTGGTTGCATTTAATAAACCTTGTGAAGTGCAATAAATTAGTTATTAGTTTCAATTATTAATCGAGGTATACCATATAATTAAATGTTGTCACAATTTGAAAATATCCTGTCTATTGCTACATGCATACATGGGAAGAATAAATCAGTGGTTCCTTATCATTATCAGCATTTAAAAACCTGCTGGAACTATAGGATCATAAGCTTCTTCCCCAAGGAAACTAGTTTGGGTATAATCACCACGCCAGCCTTCGACATACTGGTGATTTGAAACCCCGAGAAATTCACTGTTTTACATCTTACATCATACAGTGGTAATAGAAGAACGTTTCTCAGGTTCTGATTTCTCATGGTTTCTGAACAGTGTAGTATTCTTACAACAGGCTTCAATAGATGGCGTTAGTTAAGATCAATACACGACTAAAAGGCAGTGTCAAGAGTCGCATACACGTACACTTAGTCAGGTGAAGCTGTAAAGTTCTTGCAAGGCTAATAGCGTAGTCAGTTTGACACAAAAAAGCCTTGCATGGTTCTGAGATAGGTCGCGATTTGCATGTAACAGGCAACAGCCAAGCCGAGGTGTGCCGTGCACCCTTGAGCTAGTTGCCCAAATAAAATCGGCAGAGTGCCTTAAGCGCTCGCCTTAGTAGTACAGTGAACCTGTAAAGACATTGCGAGGGCAATAGGGTAGCCAGTTTGAAAAAAAAAACGCATACACTTACGCATAAGGCACTGTAACTAATTTTAAGTAGTGCGGTGAAGCTATATAAACCTTGCCTGGTCAATAGCGTAGTCAGTTCGCGAACCAAAACAAATTAATTTAAAGTTTCCAACATACGTCTCTAACCGATCTCGTCGTTTTATTTTGCGAGGGTACCTCAAAGTAGGCGGTTTTCCTTCACAGTAAGCCGACAGTGTTACCAGTTTGTTTCATTAAATGTACGCGAATTATGGAAAAATCGGTGGTACATGCGGAAATTGGAACCTGCGAAGATCAAATTAATATACCACCGGTTAAACAATTCGACCACCACAAGAAACCTATTGAATAGCTACGCAATTGCCATTGGTGTTATTTTTAGAAGTATTTAAATGCTGTTTCAGTACCAGTAGATATTTGTGTCTGACTTACCATTCTTTAGGTATCAGTTTTTACTAAGATATCCATTAGGGTGTACCAAAAAAACGACGATATATTTTTTTTTGCTCTCAGCCCAAGATTTCTCAGAAGATGTCCCAACAAATCTTCTGTTAAAAGCGGAGTTCACGACTCTTCCAATTCTAAGAGCTTCTCCATCGACCTTACAGTTTTTTCATATAAATAAAATGGGAAACATGGTTTTTTATTACTTTTTTGTCGTGCAAACCGTGATATTTTTTTTTAAGAAACGAATGAATGTACCTTTTTTATTATTAAAAAGTTGGTTGGTACAAAAAGTTCTCTTGAGTCGAAATTCTATCCTGAATTTGATTTGTTATAGAGCTTTAAAATTAAAATTTCCGATTTTGTACAGTTTTTAACTAAACTGTAAGAGTTAGTCAAAGATATTAAATGGCAAATTTGAAGTACTTTTAAAATTCTATAAAAAAGTTCTTGTCAATATTTTCATATCATCAATAACAACAAAGTTACAGACGCTTGTATGTTTATTTTTTCAAATTTTTGCTTTTACGAACCGAAATATCGATAATAATTGGTGCAAATTTGGTAACACATCAAACTTGTAACAAAATTAGGTGAGTAAGATGTTTTGTAGTATCAAACCATAAAATTTACAGACTTAGTCATATTTTATAATTTTTCAACTATATCATAAAATACGCCGAGGTGTGCCGTACACCCTTGAGCTAGTTATCAAATAATATCGGCTGAGTGCCTTAAATGCTCGCCTTAGTAGTTCGGGGTTGTTGTTAAGACCTTGCTAGGTTAATAGCGTAGTCAATTCGAGAGAAAAACGGCAGGATTATATACAAGAGTTGTAATTACAGGAGAATGATAACTACAGAGTGAGTCGTTATGTCACCATGTATCTATATGCCAATTGCGTCTTACGTGTAACAAACGTGTAACAATTGTAAGATCCAATGAGATTTGCTTCCATGTATGCGAACCGACAATTGTATCATTCATAACATCGGGAAGGACTATACTTCGTATATCTGTGGACACACAACCCCACATAGCGTGATGTGCATTTGTGCATTGTCACCCGCATATATAAAAGGCTCTGGAATAGTGTTACTATAGAACTGAAATAGTTTTGAAAATTATCCGATACTAGATATATATAAGAGTTGTTAAGGTATGTATGCTTGGTACACATATATATGTTTCAAAAACTCTCATATGTATGAATAGTTAGCTTGGGTCAGCTCAGATAGGTCGCGAATTGCAAGTATCAAGCAACAGCTCAAGCCGAGGTGTGCCGTGCACCCTTGAGTTAGTTGCTAAATAAAGTCGGCTGAGTGCCCTAAGCACTCGACTTAGTAGTCCGGTGAAGCTGTTAAGACCTTGCTAGGGCAATAGCGTAATCAGTTTGAGGAAAAAAAATCATTTTATATTTAAATTTCTTCTGTACATGTGTGTGTCACTGAACTCCTCCTAATCGGCTAGACCGATTCTGATGATATTTTGTATACATTTTCCAATGGATCCGAGAATGGTTGAGATTCACAATTGGATCCGATAGGTGGCGCTGCGGTTGGATTTTAGATTTTTTTTTTATTATCAAGGCAGGACAACGTCCGCTGGGCCCGTTAGTTTTGTAAGGAAAAATCACGATATGATTGTAGCCTTTTATGTATATATTAATAAGAATGTAAATCTGACGTGTCTGTGATTTTGAAATCTTCGTGAAAAAAAAAATGTTGCAAGTGTATAGGAATAGGTAATGAAAATAGATTTCAATCATTTTTTTGAAATATCTGTCTGTTTGTCTGTGCGGGCATCGCTACTAGAGTACCAGTTTTATGATAAAAAATCAAGATGTTAATTATAACGTTAAACATAAAACTTATCTCTGAGCATCATTTCAGTCTTTGTTTCATTGAAATCTGTTCACTCTATCAAAAGTTACTCTAATCACGGTGCGAGAGAAGAGTAGGAAGTAAATGCATTTTAATCACATCGAAAAACCAAAATATTTTATAATAATAATAATATCTAAGAGACAGTCATCTATTTAAAAAACAATTTATATCATACTGTTACACAAGGTATAATAAATATTGATACATATGAAATTCAGTAGTTAATTAATAGGTATTAACGACAATAAATGGTGCTCAACATATAATTATTCCTGTGTTTATTAAGTTTATTTCGAATTATATATATCATTATATTCCATAGTTACGTTTTGAATAAATGAATACTTTACTGCACTTTTTTTTATTCAGGGACTGAGAAGTGAATAACAAGCGATTATAATACGAATGAGCTTAACACTCAAGTATTGCTAAAACACAAATCACTAATTTTAATAGTTTCAATATTGTTTTTAAATTGTTAGTTTAGAGTGTATTGTTAAATGTAAGTATTATTAAAATAAAAACATATACCTTCATAATACATAGATGGCGGTAAACATTAAGGATAAAGGTGCCTGGTAGTAAATGGGCGAGTGTTTCTGAGATGAGCTTAGATGACAATAAAACAATTCGATACCGATGCCGGATAACCCCGGAGGCAACGATCCCCCCGAGCGCCTTCCCGGTGTCGTCCAAGAAACACAAGGGTCTGTAACGCGAACGCGCAGTTCGGGGAGCGGCCTTCCTTTGCTATCACGCAAAGCCGCCTCGTCTTCCAGGTCTTTGGAAACTGTCTAGCCATAAGACAACGGTCAAACAGTTTCCGGAGACCTTCCCAAATGACGCAACGCAATGGCCAGCAAGCGACTCAGAACCCTATTAGGGCTAGGTGACTTACATACGGCGGTGCGGAGGCACTCATTCACCCTACCCATCTCCTCCTTCGTTACCGGGAGAGAATCGATTAGCGCCCCCTTTGATACCTGAGCAGATGGCTTCGGAGGAGAGGCGAGTTCCGGAAGGACGGGGAACAATGTTCCTACGACTCTCTGAACTACTTCCGACTGGAAAATTACCTTCTAAGCCTAACAAACTTTGATCATTAAATATACTTCATATTGAGCTTATCTATTTTTATTAGTTGAAAGTGCGTTTCTTACTAGCAGAGAATTTATCCACAAAAATTGATTTAATTCATTCAGAAGTAATCAAATTGTTTGGTTTGGATTTCTTTGAATTAATTTTAGTAATCATAGACATAGTTAAATTAAGAATACGGTCTGATTGTAAAAGTTATTGGATATGATAGCCAGCTTTGAAGTTAGCAGGTCACGGAAGTTTTCGTAATGATACTGATCAATATATTTCTTTTGTTTGTATTTATTTAATTATATTTAGTAACTTAAATAAATTAATGCTATGAACAAAATAAATTATCGATAATTTAAATTCAAAAAGTTGCTACATCCCTATTTGAGTATTTTCATTTTTATATCCGCTTTGTTATGACAACCGTAATCATATCAAAATTCGACCTCTATACATTACATGTTTTCACCACATAGTAACACCAAGTATGGAAACTCACTATAAACGCTTGCACCGGCCCACTCACACAAACATGCGCAGCGACACGACCCCTAGGCGAACCTCGTGGTGCTGTCCATAGAATTCCTTTCAAAACTTCTCGTCGATGCGCGTGTTGTGTGAGTGACGTTTTCAAGCGTTTGTTCGTAGTTTCCGTACTGTGTCTCATATATACTGTGGTATTGTAAGTAGCAAGTTGCAGCTTTTGTTGTAGTTCAAGCCTTGATTGAAAAACGTCTTATACTGATTTTACGTAAAACAATATTAAGACAATATTATGTTCAAGCCATAGATCTCAATTTATATATATATGTTAGTTATTCTATTTAATTCGTTTTTATATTAATATTGGTTTTGATACGTATTTCATGTGTTTTGTTTGTATGTTTTTGGCCGTACTGATCTCGTACATTGGTATGCGATGTTGAACTTCCACTCATTTCTTTGTTCCGATAACCGCTGTATCGTTGTGTTAAGACAATTAAGTACAAATTGAGCAAATGTTTGGAAAACTGCCCATGATAGTCATCTATTGACACGACGCGCCTACTTAGTAAAGATTTTAGCATGCTTTCTGAAAAAAAAAAAATTAATCTATCTGAATCGTAGTCTGTGGAATCGGTTCAAGAAAAAAAGGAGTCTAAGATCGACTATTTAAAAATGAATTTCCCAAAAAAATTAATGGAGGTCTCCCTCGGCAGTATCTCATGCCTAGATTCGATCTCCTGGACGGGAGCCATGGAGCATGCAGTTATTGTGATACACTCACCGCATTCACTAGTTGCCTGCACACAACAAACTATACTTCACACGTGTGCATATCCACACCGTTTCTCCTTTTTTGGTTAGTTACACTAAGACAAACATAACGTTATAAAACACATTATAGACGATGTTAAATCTACACTACAATCCTACTATATTTAAAAATCTGTCACTATTTGCGTTACATATAGTGGCATGTAGAAAACTGTAAATATTAGAGAGTATAAGCAGAAAATATTAATAAAACCTTTTTCTTTAACTAAATCTCTATTATTTTATCATATTTCTAATAATAAAAGAACAGTTTAACAGAAAACTAGAATTATCATC
>JACEII010000036.1:3424482-3478354 GCA_014332785.1 Antheraea mylitta
TGTCCTTCCCCTTACCCCTTCACCCATATACAGGCTGGCAACGCACTTGTGACTTCCCTAATGTCGCTAGTGTCTATGGACGGTTGTGATCACTTAACATTACGTGACCCACAAGTTCGTTTGCCTCCTTTGATATAAAAAAATACATACTACTTTAACATTTGTTTTAATCTATGCTAATATTATAAAGATGTAAAGTTTGTGAATTTATGAGTTGCTGACGTTGTGAGTCTGTGACGTTGTAGGGGGTAATCTCAGGAAATACCAGCCCGATTTGAAAAAAAATTAATAAACATCACGCTAAGGCCAATAAACTAACGCCCATCAGGTTATACAAAACCGAGATAACTTGGGCCGGCGAGGGCAAATATCTCGGTGTCACTATAGCTAAACACTTAAATTTCGATTCACACACAGATAGAGTGCGAAACAAAGCCGCTATGGTTTTGGGTCGTCTCCATCATTTGCTTTGTCATAAGAGTAAAATGTCCCTCAGACATAAACTCACTTTATATAAAACTTGCACCCGATTATGACGTACAGTTGTCCGGTCTTTGTACACGTGCAAAATCGTATTCAAAAGTTGCAGGTTCTCCAGAACCGGGCCCTACGTAAAATCACCGGTGCCCCATGGTACGTCCGGAATAAGGATCTCCACAGGGACCTGGTGGAGATGCCTTCTGTCTGGGCGTATATAAAATCACTCGCACGTAGTTATTTTGAAAAAAGCACGAATCATCCCAGCCCTTTCGTGGTATCCGCCGCGAACTATGAACACCAACGCTGCGCAGTATAGAAGACAACCGCGACACATTTTCCCGACCCTTCAATTTCAATCACATCAACGAACGATCAGTACCAGCCTGTCTCTCCAAACAGAACGTGTTCACGCCCACGCCCGCGTAATCACAGATCACGCCGCCGTGGTCTGGGTGTAAATTTCGCTCCCGCACACCAGATTCGGCCCCCTCGGCAGCGACTCAAGGCTAGGTCCGTTCCCTCGGCTTGGAGCCCTTTAGTACACTACTCACGCGATACAGTGACACAAAACCTTACATCACTGCTACAACATCACACACATCACCTATACACACGTGCACGCCTAAACGCTTACACGCTATTTTTCTTTTTCAGAGAAATAAACGTCAAAGAGTTCTACCTTTATTTTTCTCTGTCCTATCCAATCCTATTCTATATACAATAGTTTAGAGGTATTTTTCCGACACAAAATACATATAGGAGTTGTTGAGGCACGCATGCTTGGTACACATGTATGTTTCAATAACTCATATACGTATACCTAGATAGCTTAGCTTAGGTTAGCTCAGAAAACAGGCGACAACCCAAGCCGAGGTGTGCCGTGCACCCTGGAGTTAGTCGCCCAAATCGGCTGAGTGCCTTTAGCGCTCGCCTCAATAGTTCGGTGAAGCTGTAAAGACTTTTCCAGGTCAACAGCGTTTTCATTTCGGAAAAAAAACGGATATCGCACGCCGTTGCCGAGATCCTGAATATATAATAATGTTAAAATATACAAGAATTACTCGTTTAAAGGTATTCACATACTCGCAGATAATCGCATGATGACATATAAATTGGTTTTATGCTCAACTGCCACTAGATATTGTTATTAAGTTGGTAGATGTAATGCAATGATGTGTCGTGTGCTGGTGGTAGGGGTGAAGGCTGAGTTCTGGAGGAGTCGACGGTGCAGGCGATGCTTATTTGCTCCTGCCATCCAGTATTGCAATATAAAGTATACAACGACACTGTATAGTAGTAGTAACTAGCTAATAAACTGAATATGCTCTGTGCTCATCTACTACATATTGTATTCATTATTTCATTCTCCTTGTCACTCCTTCATTGATTCGTTTTATTCTGTTCAATAACAATGAATATCATGAATTAATGAGTTGAGAATGTGACTGAGAATGTTGTTATTGTTTGGGTCGACTGTGTCACCGGCCGCGGTATGGCCGTCAACTACGCGTCTAAAATATTTGTAATTTAAACTTAAATGCTCAAATATACACTGAAAAGAATTGCTTTTTAGTTTTTCGCATTCTTAAATGACTAATGGTGTGATTTAATAAATGTGTTACGTAACCTTTGCAAGATTTAATTTTAATAAAGTATGAAATTACTTTTTGTCTATAAGATTGATCTCGTTACAAGCGTCGCGAACCATATATTACAATTAGATTACAATAGTTTTATTTGTGACTAGCAGAAACACGTGACTTCGTCTACGTTGTTTTCTTAAAAATATATTTTATATACAAAAGATAAATATAGCGATCTAAAGCAAAAGTATACTGTGCTTACTAAATAAACTTTTAAACAATCAGTTTACTTCCCGTCGCTGAACGGGTAGTGCTTATAAAAACTGAAATACTACTTACTGAATAGTTACTTTGGGTAAACATGCCCACACATAGCAGAAGCTCTCGAAAGTGAAAAATTCCCGATTTTGAAACATTGTTCTTTGGTGCTCCGCTCTTATTGGTCTTGTATATACCTTCGACAGATGAGCTATCTAATAATGAAGAATTTTCAAATCGGACGAGTGTTTCCTGAGATTAGCGCGTTCAACCAAACAAATCCTCCAGCTTTATAATATTAGTATAGACTACTACTCTTTTCTCGTACTTGAGTCGAGCCGTCATTCAAATTACAATAACTTTTGATAAAGTTGACCAATTTTATTAAAATAAAGACCATGTTACTCTTGAGGTGTTATTGTGAACCCAGTACTTTACAAGTGATGCATATTCATACAAATAGACGGACAGACAGATGACACCTAGACACCTGCAACATTTTTTTTTTTCACGATAATCGAAAAAGTACAGACACGTTAGATTTACATTATTATTATATGTAAATAGATTGATATTATTTTATCTCGATATACATTATTCCTGAAACGCAACTTAGACGCAGGTTTTTTTTAAATACATATAGTAGCTCTATCGCCCAGTATAAAATCGATATTTGATCTCTAAGGGTAAATAAAAAAGTCCCTATGACGTACATGTTTCGGTTGAAATTGTTACTGCAAGTTTAGTTTGATAGCTCAGTTAATATGTGTTAAACATGTGTGGCGTTAACAGTTAAGTTAGTTTCTAAATATGCTTCTAGTCCCGAAACAAGGATTGTCTTCAAGTAGAGACAGATATACTTTATAAATATTTGTATGAGTTCGTGAGTGCATTTGCTGTGACAATAAAAACCCGACTTTACAGTACATAGTAATAGGGAGCATTGCTTTTCTCTATCTGGGAACTTGATGGTATATCTTGCCAAGGCATTCGTTAAAGAGTCCAATGCTATTTGGTAAGCTTGTTTAACAGAAATTCAGTTAGAGATGGTTATTCAACTGGTACTATACCATACTTAGAATTGAGGTTGTTAAATTGTTGATAAGCATGCGCCTTTAGCTGTGTTTCTGATTTCAGTTTATAATAATGTCGCTGAAAGACGGCATGTCCTTCGTCAGCGAGCCTCCGCCCTAAACACTACACATACTCCTCTATCCACTTAGTCAACTATAGTCCGGTGAAGATTGTAAGACCTTGCAAGGTCAATAGCGTAGTCAGTTGGAAAAAAATACTTAGTCAACTGCAGCCAGATTAGAATATCTACAAACATCGTCGTTATATATATCAGATAAAGTAAAGTACTAACTAACATATACAATAAACGTATATATTTACGTTTATTTCAAGTATTACATAGTAGCGGGCCCGGTGGACGTTCTCCCGCCTTGATAATAAACAAAAAACTGTGGATCACTGGATCTACTGGGTGACAAACCGCATGCAAAACTATTCACTTGTTTCCGAGTTTATCGCGAACAGACAGATAGACGTGGCAGATTACTTTGTTTTACAATAAGTAGTGATAGTGATTATATGATTTAAAACAAGTACCTGGGCGACCGAGCCTAACTCGGTTCTTTAAAAAAAAAACATTTTAAAATTAAAATAAATTGTTAAGTTTGCCTTATAATTTTATTTTTTTTTACGGAAAAAAAATCTCTTCTGCTGTCACTCTGATTTGAACTGGGGTTACACGGATTTTCGAAGCAACCGATTTCCATCTGAGTTATTTTTGGTTTGACAGCGCCGGCGAAATGTACCTTTATATTCTAGCTATATTTTTTCATTGGTTGAAAACTCAGTTAAAAAGGTTTCTATCGATAAAATCTAGCTAGATCGATTTACCGTCCCCGAAACTACCCACATACTAAGTTTCACGAAAATAGATTACGCCGTTTCCGAGATCGTGAATATATAAAAATATAGAAATTTACAAGAATTGCTCGATTAAAGGTATTAGATAGATAGATATATTATGGCTGATACCGTGGACGGATAGTACAGCGCCATGGTAACTTAATTGGATAGTGTTCCACAAGCTGATAGTAGCATAAACACCGCAGGGAAGCTTGTAGGGTTAGTTAATAATATTCTTGGGCAACACACTAGATTCTAAAATAGAATAGGGCGCTCAGATTTAAAAAAAAATGGCAAGCCGATTAAGTGATGCTGCATTCGCAGTACGTAAGATTCGCCTGCTTACAGATATTGCCAAGGTTCGGTTAGTTTACTTCGCTTACTTCTATAGCTTAATGTCATGGCATTTTGTTGTGGAGAACAGCTGAGGTGGACACCATATTTTTATTACAAAAACGAGCAGTTTGAGCAATATACAACATGGGACTTCGCGAATCATTAAATACCAAGTTTTAAGAACTCAGTATCTTAACTCTACCTTCCTAATACATTCTTGATAATTTAATGTACGTCCACAAGAACTTTGAAAAGCTGAATTACGTAAAAAACCGATCTGATCTAAATACTAGGAACTGTGACAAACTGGTTGTTTCATGTTTTGAACTTAGCTAAACCAATAAAAGTTTTTTAGGGAATAGTGTTAGATTTACAAAAAAATCGCAAAGGATATTACCGATTTGCCGGATTGTGAGTTTACGCGCCATGTCTACCGAGTTTTAGTGTCAAAGGGCTATAGAATATAGAGTGTAAAAAAGAGTACAATAGAGCGAATAATTGTGTAGGATGGTGATGTCTAGAATTTACTTATCACTATGGATCCAGTATAAACGATTGTGACGGGTAATATAGTAAATGTGTATATATATAATACTTCCGGAGTGTCGTATACCCTGCAGTCGTGACATTAAGAAGGTACTTGGGTCTTGTGCGGGGTCTGAACAAAGATACCGGAGAGGATGCACACAGAGGAAAAATTGCTTTTCCTGCCTTAGAATGGTCCAAGATATTCAGGAGATAATAAAGATAATCAATAGATTAGCCGGAACGTGGCGGAGAACAATTCAAAGTATGTTTTCCTCTATGAGTGTGTCTGTGAAGTATGGGAGCTTCTCTTACCTACGGAAAGAAATAAGACTACGGTGATTATTGGTGGACGAAACATTCACCTGATTACCCACGGAATTATTTACAGCGGTAGTGTCATGGATTTTCCTAGACTTGACCGCAACGAAATCAAGCTCCTTGTCGGAGCCCGGAAAGATGCTGGACGTCGTAGTCCATTCTGCTACGTTCTCCGGAAAAAGCGGCAAATAAGAATTCGCGCAGAGGGCATACTATACTTTATACTATACCAATAGTCCTAGCACATTCCTATAAAATACAAACCAATTATCGGTTATATTACTACAACACGGATACGGAGCCGACCTATAAAACAATAGAAAAACGTGGTTAACCTACAGTAACTTTTGCACAAGAGTATTTAGAAGACTTTATCTAAGAATTTATTTCAATTTGCAGTGTATTATATAGTACCGTACCTCTAACATAGTTTCCAGATTAATACAATGAAAACATTAATAGATATGAATATGATTGAATTATACTCCTGAATTATTCTGAATTGATCCTCTAATTTATACATATGATATTACATAACGTATTTACTCCAAAAATATGGAGCAGGATTCGCGTACATGTAGGTACATAGTTTAAAGGAACATGTGATTGCGGATACTAAATCACATATAATTAGGTGGTATTAGTATTTTTCCCATTAGAAGGGTTTTTAAAAAATACAACACTGCCAACTGATTTACCGTTTTGATTTAAGCGTCTCCAATTTCCAGTCGAGATCTCTTTGCAATAACTAGAAATATAACTCAAGGTCAAATTCTTATAATTGCTGCTTTGACCTTCGTATCTTTTCACATGGACATCTATATGTCGCGTGTTCTCGACTCAGTAATTGTAAGAATTTGCAACAAACATATAAATATCAATACATGTACTCGAAGACCATGAAATATATAATTGTAATCCCTCATTTTTTAACTATGATTAAATGCATAGACTTGTCTGTCTGCTCGTCTGTTAATTTTAACTAGTTCTAACTCTGAAACCGATAATACCATTAGATTTCGAACCGATGTCTTTCACGGTCCGTTTAATCCAATACCTTTAAACGACCAATTCTTGTATATTTTTACATCATCAGAATCTCGGAAACAATGCTAGAGATTTCCATGAAACTTAGTATGTAGATGATTTCGGAGACGATAAATCGATCTAGATAGGTTCATTTCATTTTTCCATTCATTCAGGTATTCATCCATACGATAACTTTTTTATATCAGAGTTTTCACATAATGAAAAAAATATAACTAGAATATATAAGTAAGTTTAGCTGCGGCTGAAGACACAAGTCGCACAGATAGAAATACGCCGCTTCATGAATCCGTCTAACTCTAGTTCGAAAACGAGCTGTTTTTTTTTTTTGATGTGAAACATCTATAGGCACAGGTAACCTGGGGGCCTACCCAAGTTGCTTATCGACAATCACTAATGCAAATAGAAAACGATTCTATTTTCGTTAGTGATTGAAAATCACGTGATATAGCGATCAGATATGTCATCTCCATACATTTTTTCGTTTCCTATCTGCGTTAGTGATCGTCAATAAGTAACTTGGGTAGGCCCCCTGATAGTTGGCTTGGAGCGACGTGGCGACGCAAAACACAAATTTTGTATTATTAACGAAATACTAAGAACATTTGCAACCCTATCTGTATAACCATAAGATCGAAATAGTTTTGTTGGGCACCCCTTCTACTAGTATTACGTGGCACACGCCGACGACCTAGCGTCCTTTGATAAATGCCGCCAAACACACCGAGCCTGCGTCTAGTTCACTTTTTTCACATCTAGTTCACATTGGTACCCAAATAAATGACGATCGTTAGAATTTTTGGAAAGCCACCCACCCACAAAACTAAAGCTACGTGCCATAACATATTGAAATCTATGTGGTTACATTACGATAAAGATTATCTTTTTTTTTCGAAATCAGAACGCTGTTGTACTGGAAAGGTCTTTACAGCTTCACCGAACTATTGAGGCGAGCACTGAAGACACTCAGCCGATTTGGGATGTTTGGGCGACTAACTCAAGGGTGCACGGCACACCTCGGCTTGGGCTGTCGCCTGTTTTATGCAAAAACCGCGACCCATCTGAGATAAACTAAGCTAAGCTATATAGATATACGTATATGAGTTATTCAAACATGCATGTGTACCAAACATGCGTGCCTCAACAATTCCTATATGTATTTTCTGTCGGAAAAATTCCTCAAAACTATATAGGATAGGATAGGATACGGAAAAATAAAGGTAGAACTCTTCGTCGTTTATTTCTCTGAAAAAGAAAAATAGCGTGTAAGCGTGTAAGCGTGCACGTGTGTTTAGGTGATGTGTGTGATGTTGTAGCGGTGATGTAAGGTTTTGTGTCACTGTATCGCGTGAGCAGAGCACTCAAAGGCTCCACGCCGAAGGAACGGACCTAGGCTTGAGCCGCTGCCGAGGGAGGTCTAATCTGATGTGCGAGAGCGAAATTTACCCCCAGATCATGGCGGCGTGATCTGTGGTTACGCAGGCGTGGGCGTGAACACGCTCTGTTTGAAGAGAGAAGCTGGTTCTGATCGTTCGCTGACGTCATTGAATCAGGAGGGTCAGTAAAAATGTGTCGCGGTAGTCTTCTATACTGCGCAGCGTTGGGTACGGATTCATAGTTCACGGCGAATACCACTAACGGGCTGGGATGATTCACGGCTTTTAAGGAATAACTACGTGTGAGTGATTTTATATACGCCCAGACAGAAGGCATCTCCAGGTCTCTGTGGAGATCCTTATTCCGGACGTACTATGGGGCACCGGTGATTTTACGTAGGGCTCGGTTCTGGGGAACCCGCAAGTTATGAATACGACTTTGCGCGTGTGCAAAGACTGAACAACTATACGTCATAATCGCGCGGAAAAAAATCAATTACAGCTAACTACACTATGAAAAAATGTGTTTGGTTTGAGCATAGAATAATCGTAGTTACAGAAATCGCGCATTGTTTTTAAAGCGAAACCTACCTAAAAGCTACCTACTTATTTAGACAGCCATGGTTAAAAGAGCAAATTATTTCTCAAATAAACGAAGTATTTGATAGAATTCAATGAACCAAAAATAGATAACTTAGTTCGCGGAGGGCAAGATTTTTTTTTATTATTAGGAAGGAGTATAAACTTAACAAAAGAATGGAGATGTTAATTTATATTTAAGTAAGGGAACAATCGTAATCAATAAAGCAAAAGTATTGTTGAGTGTGTTAAATTGCTTACACTGTCTAATTGTATAATTGTTCTTACGGTAAGAAGTGTTAACTGATGGTACGTTAGAGTAGCTGTGTACTTCTGAGGGAAGCAGTAGAAACACGTAAACAAATGCTACTAACTAGTTCAGCACAGCCAGTAGCTCCACTGGATATATTGAACATAGCCGATAGATCTGTTATACGCCTACGTTCCTATAAAAGGAGGAAATGAAAATGTATGCGACGTTTGTCATACTGCCTCAAGTAGGGTAGTAGTTTGATCTGTATTGCGAGTACCGTAGAATTTTTTACTGAGTTCGGTCTAAATATTATAATTTGGATTCCAAATTTGGGCAGCGTACTCCAGGTGACTGCGGTCACAGACACAGTAGAGTATTTTCAAAGTTTCAATGGTTCTAAAATTAGATGAATTACGAAGGATAAAGCCAAGAGCTTTAGATGCTTTATTTACAATGATATCAATGTGAAGATAAAAAATGAGTTTAGAATTATTTTTCATATATTATTTTGTAGTTAAACAGAATTGGATTAGGCTTCCTAGTAAACGAACAGACAAAACTATTTGGGACATTTATTTGAAATCTATAATCACAACAGTAATTATATTAAGGATTTAATAGTGGATCATGGAACAAGATTTTTAACTTGACGAAGCAGCTAAAGATATCATTACTAAAGATCTTGAAAAGTAGAGATCCTAACAAGGAGCCTTGAGGAACACCAGATGGAATTATAACCCTGTGGGAGGTGTAACCGTTTGATACAATTGTTTCACACCTATTTTTAACGTACGACGTAAACCATCTGAACAAATTGCCGTGGATTCCAACTGACACTAATTTACACAATTTTTTTTAAATTATTTCTATAATTTTGTAAAATGTATTTAGTAACTAACATAAACTTTTATAGTTACTTTTAATTATTTCTATATTTTTTTCCAAAATGTTGTGCCCGACATTAATAGGAAAACAAGTTCTGTAAGCTATTATTATTAATGTGCATTTTGTGTAATTTGTTTTCTGTTTTTGGGCCAGAATAAATAAATATTGCTAATCAATTTTATCCAACTCATGGCTAATAGTATCGTAATCAAATGTCTTATAGTATATGTCTTATAATAAGTAATATGTGACTTACGGCTAAGGTTGAAGATTGAACAAAGTTAGTTGTGATAATTAGTGCTTTTGGTGTGGATTTTCTTAAACTAGAGGCTCAGGGCAGCATCTGATGCTAACTTTATTATTAGAAAATACTAAATCTAAAATTGTATTATTCACATTAGAAAATCTTACTAAATCTAAAACTCGATTGCACCGACACCTACCGTTTTCAATTGTGAATCCATACTATCCAGGAACTCACTCAAACATATACCCAGTTGGTATGTGAGAAAATTTTCAAAATAAGCCTAGAACCCGTTCACAGCATCACCTAACAGGTCTAATTAAGGAAAAAAAATTGGACAAAAAAAACTGACTTCGATATGAAAAACCACTAAGGCACTAAAAATTAAAAATAACCAAATTATTAAATTAACCACATTAAATAAAAAGTATTAATATTGGCGCTACTTAATTACAATGATATACTTCACTCCTAGGCACAGACTTTTATTGTATAAAACGCAAGTCCGACCCCATATGGAGTACTGTTGCCATCTCTGGCCGGGGCACCTGGATATCAATTCGGGTCCTTTGACTCGGACCAAAGACGAGCTATAAGAATTGTTGACGATCCTAAGCTCACAAACGGTATCAAACCATTAAGTCTAATGAGAGACGTCGCCTCCTTATGTGTGTTCTACCGTTCTACCTACCTTACGCCTGTGGCTACTTTTCAGCATCATACTGCTCGTCATCGAGAGGGAATTCATCCTCACATACTGGAACCAAAATGGTCTTGGACGGTCCGGTTCCAGAGGGGTTTCCTCCCAAGCATGCTCTGGTTGTGGAATGAGCTCTCTGCTGAGGTTTTTCCTGAAGGCTATACAGTATGGCATTTTTCAACGCGAAAGTAAATAGGATATTGAAGGGTCAATAACGCGCATGTAACACCTCTGATGTTGCAAGTGTCCATAGGCTGCGATGACTGCTTAACATCCGGCGGCCTACATGCTAGTTTGTTAACATTGTACTTTAAAAAAAACTTAGTCCACTGTCGTGTCCCTCGATGTATATCTAATGTATTATGTAATGTAATGTAGTGTATATATAATAGAATTCAGCGTACTTTTTAGATTTCATAGTTCTAATTCAACTGATTGATAACTACGCAAAGAAACGTCATGTCGCCGTAACTCAATTATAACGTACTGCACATGTACATTATATGCACTAACGGAAGCGTCGGTTCGCATTCCAACGGCATTTTTTTGTTATTTGTTATTTTTTAAGAAGCATAGGGAGATAAGATGTCGCTTAAATTTTCGCTAATATATCTGCTATATACAGCACAATAGAAATTTACCAAAACCCGTCAGTCATTTGACTTTGTCCGTTATCCTAGACAATTCCTTGTCTTTTATGGGACAAAAAGTATTCTAGATGTAACTTTATAAATATTAATTATCACCGTGTCAAACTTCGTCAAAATTGGTTCAGTACTTTCAGAGTGATACGCGTTCACACGGGCAGACAGACAAAAATAGTAAAATGGTTATTTTTGGCTTCTATATCGATAAAAAAGTCCACCCCGATTATAATTTTCAAAAAATATTTAGTGTACAGATTTGGCCTAGTTACAGTTTTATTATAAGAATAGATTTCTCACATACCAACCGTATACGTTTGAATGAGTCCCTGGAAAGTTTGGATTCACAATTGGAAACGGTAGGTGTCGCTGCAATGGGGTTTAGGTTTGTTTAGATTTTTCGAGGTTAAATATACAATCAAAACCGGACGCAACCAATTTGGTGCAGACGAACTTGCACGAGTCAGCTAGATTTAAAAGCGTCATGTGCTGTGAGGGAAGAAGTATTAATTAGTACAAGTATTAGGTGAATACTGAGTGACTTGTACTATTAAATATACCACAGTAACCTCGCTCTTTTGTTGAAATCGGTTAAAAAGCAAGATGTAGCCGCTGAGAGCCGTCTCGCAGCGGTCACTACATCTATACTAATATTATAAAGCTGAAGAGTTCGTTTGTTTGTTTGTTTGGTTGAAAGCGCTAATCTCAAGAACTACCGACCCGATTTAAAAGTTTCTTTTAGTGTTGGATAGCTCATTTATCGAAGATGGCTATAGGCTGCATATCATCACGTTAAAACCAATAGGAGCTGAGCACTGATGAATAATGTCTCAAAATCGGGATATTTTGGAAGCTTCCGCTGCGTGTTAATGTCAGTATTATATGCATTGCCATGGTAACGCGATAATATTCTATCGAAAATATTTTCATGTTTTATTTTGTGTTCCTATTCAATAAGTTTATTCTACGTTAGTTTTGTTTACAATTTTTAATTATACGTGTTACGTTTATATCGCAAACATTTCTAAAGTTTATTTTGTGTTGCTATTCAAATACTTTAGCAGTAATAATACTCGTCCAATAAGACAGTCGAAGGAATTAACCCATACTGCCAATTCTGAAGTTGTCAATATAGGAAGTTTTCTTCTATGTCCAAGTTAATGTAAAGGTATGAGCGCCAAGTCCTCTATATAATATTTTGTAAATTTTTATCTTCTTAATTTTCAATACCACAGAATTCATGCTCCGTGGTATTATTTTTCAGTCATTTCACTTATGCACAATAGACGAATCAAATTACATAAAACGTCACCAATTTAACACAATATAGAGACAAGTAACACAAGATTATGAATAAAATATAAAATCCACTACATGACAAACTGAAATCCCGCCAAAAATTTTATTCTACTTTAATTTTGTTCCCAATTTTTGATTTGTGATATATTACGTATTATAACAATAAAGTGTGTGTATATAATATTAAAATATATATTTTTTGGTGAATACATACATATATCTGTGGTGCTACAAATATCAACATTTTTTTTTAATTCTGTCGATATGTCTGTTTGTTTATATGTTCCGGGTAATCTTCGAAACTGCTGGGCCTATTTGAACAGTTTTTTTATCTTAGAAATGACTACGCTATTGATCTAGCAAGGTCTTAACAGCTTCACCGGACTACAAGCAATATTCAAACGGGAATTTTACGGGCAAATAAGTAATTAATTAGCTGTTTTATTTTATAATCAATTTTATCATATACATGTTACCTGTTACAGTATATGATGTGCGTGTCGTACTTACAAATAATTTTTAGAGAGTAAAATCTGTAATTTACACATCTAATCATATTTTTACATTTATTTGATATATAAAAAAAACGCGTGCTAAGCCGCGGGTAACAGCTAGTACTGTTATATGTATATTGGCAGCCTTATATTTAATTATGTATTCATCAGATCTACTAAAGTCATAATTTAATGTGATTAAAGATGAAAACCAGACTCCCCAAAGTGCCTGTAACTCGGAAACCTGTTTGGCTAACCTTAGATTTGTAAAAGAATGCCGGTACACAGGCTCACACTACCAGTGAACTTGTGCACCGATACCCTAATGGCACAGTATAAATATGAGAAACAGTACGGAAACTACCAACAAACGCTCGAAAACAGCACACTCACACAAACATACGCATCGACGAGAGATTTTAAAAGGTACTCTATAGACATCACCGCGAAAACCGCTTAGAGGTCTCGTCGATACGCATGTTTTAGCGAGTATGCGTGTATATGTACGTGCGTTTGTAGGTAAGCTTCCATACTGTCACTTGTATTTATACTGTGCTAATGGGCTAGTGTGGTACAGAACATGTGGTATTGAGATGTCGATATGAAATTTATATATTAGATTTATGTATTAAAAACTTTTTACTAACCCAATTTATTAAACAATATTTTACAATACCATGTCACACAAATGAAACTTATTATGGGTAGGTGTTCTATAATAAGGAGTACAAATTTATTAAACGGTTCTTATCGTCCCATTTACGAAAATTACCAACCATTACGTATTTGGAAGTTTTATTTAATAATTCATCTCAAACGCTGGAGAGAGGCGCCGCTATCAATTTCTGCTCCGACTTGAGAAGATCCTAGATCCTACACTGTAAATATATCTTGAATTTGATATGAGCTTACTAAATTAAGTTTTGAAGCACATCACTTATGCGTAAGTGGTTTAGGGAAGGGGGGGAGGAACAATACAATTAGAGTAAATAAAAAAAAAAAATAGAATAGAGAACACGTTTATTATCATATGCAGTCGACACGTATCTTTGGATTCTATTATAAGTGGGTGGCAAAGAGAAGCACTGCTCATGTATCTCGCGAGCCTCCACCTCTCTTATGTTATACCCAATTGAAAGGTTACATTTGAAAATATGACATAAGCATAATATCGTTTCATATACGCAAGTGTTTTCCGAGTAAATACATAGACGTGGTACTAATACCGACAGGCGGTGCCGAGTGCACTTCTCGACGGAAAATACAAAATCCTTAATAATACATTATCACTATTCTTATAACTATTCGAATATAACCATAGATTGTTTGTGAATACACAGAAACATACATCATACATTATTATAGTATATTATCGAAAGAGACTAGCATCCTCGGTGAGACAACGAGCCGGAGCGTTCTGTCCCGCTCTCGCACGCGGTGAGTGCGTCTCTGTCTCATTCGCGCTCACGGCTCGGTACGTCACATACGAACCGACTTGTCGCGTTCCTCTCCCTACACTTTTTACAATGATAATCTCATATTTATTCTGTGAGCAGCCGGCTGCGGGCTCCGTCACGTGGCGTCGCGTGTCAACAATGAAGATGATACGTGAAAACGTGTTGAAGTATCGACATGGCATCGAGAAGGAGCTGTAGTTACGCGCGTCGATGGGGTGCAGAGAGCCGAGTGCTCAAAGCAATAGTTGAGTCAGTCCAATGGTAACGGTACGGGCAGTGTCCCAGTGCCAGGAGACGAAGCCGGCGGCATCACTGAGCTTAACTATATCATTATTCGTCGATTACTGAAAGGGCGACGTCGCAGCGTAATATCGTACCGATGCGACTTCACTCTCACTTACATACTAAATACATGTCATGTCAATACACCATAGTGTTATGCGTTAAGTAGCAAAACCAAAAGGAATGTTGGCGAGCGGTGCGCTCTCGCACCTCGCGAGTTAGACATATCTTCCCCGTTGCACGAGTTTCTTACAAAGCTTACTATTTGGCACTGTGAAATAAATATTGATTCCTGTAGTTGTACAATAAGGTTTATAAGTGTAAGCGATCTGACGACGAGGGAGCGGAGTCGCCGTTTACCTGTTTACGATGTCGGCGAGGTCGTGCAGCGCGAGCTCGACCGCGTCCGCGAGGTGGCGGTGGTGGTGGTGCAGCGGTGCCGGAGACGCGAGCGCGCGCGCCTCCGCCTCGAGGCGAGCGGCGGCGGCGCGGAGCTGCACGCGCAGCTGCGGGGCACACCGCGCCGAACCCGCGGCCGCCCCGCACGCGCCCCTCAGCCGCGACAGCCGCTCCGCCGTCTGCAGCCGCCACAGCGACCCACGTCCGCCACCACCCGCGCGTCGCACCTCTGCAGTGCACGTCTCCAACGAGGCACGCAGGGCGGCGAGCGCATCACCCGCCTCGGCCCCCGCGGGGGTCGCGTAAATGGCGCGCTTGCCGACTCGCTCGTCCCGCCGGACCGCCCCGCGCGCCCTCTCCTCCGGGGACGCGTCCTCCTCCTGCTCCTTGCTCTCCCACATCTTCTTCAGACTGCTGATGCTGCCGGTGCTGCGCCGCTTGTCCTCCTCCTCGCCGGCGCCGCCGCTCGCCTCTGGTGACCCGCCCTCCCTCTCCTCGGGCGAGGTTCGTTCTTGCCTCTTGGCGACGTCGGTGACCCCCGATCCGCTGTCCACCTTCCGCAACCGAGATTTGAAATCCAGTATCGGGCGGGCGCTCTCCTCGGGGCCCCTCGGGGCGCCGACCGGCCTCCTGTTCGTATCCACCCTCTTCAGATGCGACTTGAAGTCGGTGCCCGGCTTCACATCTCGATCTGGTTTCTTTTGATCGGCGTTATCGTTGTACGTCGTCTTCCGCAGGTTCGCTTTGAGATCGATCGGCGAGAGCGTCTCCCCGGTGTCGTCAGGGAGGGTCGGTGCCGCGTCTGGTCTCTTGTCGAGGCGGCGCGACGCCTCCAGATTAAGACTCTCGGAGAGTTCGGAAACGAGACGGGTTACGGGGTCTCCGAAGGCGGGGCGAAGTTCCGCGGGCCGCTCCTCGGGCGGCGGTGATTCCTCGAGCTTCTGTTTCTTTTTATCGGCGCGCTCCTTTATCTCCGCGACGAGTTTAAGCTCGAGCATCTCCTTCATGGTCTGGCGCGCGGCGGGCGGCGGCGGGGGCGGAGGCGGCGGCGGCTGCGTCTCCTCGGACGGCGGCGGCAGGTCCGGTGGCGGCGGCGGGAACTCGAGTTCGGCGATGCGGGGTCTCGGCTTGGCGGGGCTGCCGGCGAAGGAACGCAGGTGCGGGGGTGCGCGAGCGGAGCGCGGGGAGGCGGGCGCCGGGGCCGCGGTCGGCGCCGTCACTCCGCCGGACGAGTTGGACCGGATCATGTGGGGCTGGTGGGTGCGAGCCGTACGCGGTGACAGGGAACGCGCCTCATCACCGGGAGCATCGTGCGCCTGAGCGGTTGCGGGAACGGGAGCGGGAGCGGGCCCGCTCTGGCGTAGGGACTCGAGGAAGGCGCCGATACGCGCGCCCTTGGGAAGAGTTCCGTACCGATTGATGGCGCGCTTGACATTCTGCACCTCGAGCGCGGCAACGTGCACGGCGTGGGGGGGAGCATGAGAGGGTGCGTGAGGTGGCGCGTGTGGGTGCACGCGGCCGGAGACGCGGGCGGGGGGCGAGTGGGGCGCGGGGTGGTGGTGGCGACGCTTGACGCGCTGACGATGCTCGGTGCCGGCCGACTCGTCCGTGTCGGGCGTCGCTTCCGCCAGGGAACCCTCGGAGGAAGCTTCGCGAGCGGTGCCTCGAGTCCCGCTCCCTAGTAACACACGAATACATTCAATTCACTACACTCATTTCAACAAATCGGAATCTCAAAATAAATCCTAACACAATAAAATTAAATAAAAAACTGTAATACATTTTATTAGATTTGTAGAAATATTATAAATATAAAGCACAATATTGTGAATGACTGAATAAAATTTCCAGACAGGGCTATTTTCAAAAAACAAATGAAAAATAATGACGCGATTTAACTGTTATTGAGAATCAAGTAGTATGTGAAATTAACATAAAAAAGAAGGTAAGTCGAAAGTAAAAATACTTAGAGCGATTATAACCGTAATAAAGAGCAAAAAGTGTTGGGTAGTGTGCAGTGTGTACTGACCATTGAGCGAAGTGAGGTGGTGTTCGTCGGCGGGCGCGTGGTCTTCGCTCGCGTACTGCGATTCGCGGAATGAGCTGCACGAGGACAGCAGGCTGGTCCGCTTGGGCGGTGTGGGCGCCTGCTTGCCGCGCCGGTTGGTGGGTCGGCGCATCTGCACGGGCCGTGCGTCCACCGCGCCGGGGCCGGGGCCGGATCCGGAGCCGGAGTTCGGCTTCTTCAAGTGCATCTGAGGAGTGCCGGCGCCTCCACCACCACCGCCGCCGCACGCCGCACTGCCTTCCTGCAACTGCTTCTCGACCTCTGCAACAGAAGGACACGCGCCGGCCGTGGTGTGAGGCACTCCCGGTCGCGGCACAGGACCGGAAGCGAAAAGTGGGGAGGCGGTTACCGTCGGTTATGGAGTTGTCGGGGAACATATGCTCGAGCGCGTGGTGTATGTCGCGGAAGGAGGGCCGGTCGGATGGGCTCCACTGCCAGCAGGCGCGCATGAGCTCGTAGACGGCGGAGGGACAGCCAGGCGGACACTCCATGCGGTATCCCTGCGCATCACGACATCACAACACCATCTGCATCCTGTTCTTCTTCATTATTGCATCAAAGGTGTTTAACAATCGATATCTACGCCGAGTCAATTTCAACCAATCCACGTCCACGTATGATCTATTCGTAGATCGGTTGGACTCGGAGATCGATGCGGCGTAAATATCGACATACTTTCGATAGTAACACATTAAACGCGCTCGGTGTTATTACAAAAAAGTTAAACACGTTTTGAACGCTTGCTTTAAAAGGATCTCTCGGTGAATGTTCGCCGTTTTGCTCTGTTGTCTCGCTTTGGTTAGGTTAGGTTACACTTGCGAAAAAAGGATAACGCAATCTTGCTTCGGGCGAGCGCAGCGCATTTCGTACGAAACGTTTTTTAAACCAAGTATTTAACTTATTTGTAATAACACCGGCTGAGTTTATCCCTATTAATTAATATCATAGAATGTCTAAAATTAAGTAATAAAAGTAATTGTATGGAATACTCGAAAACTAGGTAAGTGACACAATCGTTTCCCATATATACTATGGACAGTAGCCTTTATCACAATGTCATCTACATGAATCTTAAATCTTCACATAAACACAATATAATTCTTCAATTATGGAAATCAAAACCGTGACAACTGTACAAGGTAATTTTGGGCAACGATCCAACCAACATATGATTACTTGGGCTAGTTCTCATCCAAATCGGCATCGACACTTCCTTGTACGAAGTCGTCTACTTTGTAAACAATAAAATAATGTCTTGACAGAAACGTATAATTCATTACATTGATTTCGAAAATTGAAAATATAAATTAATTGCGAAATTTAAATTCGTGACTGCCTCAGCAGGAGCTATGATCCGTACATTACATAAGTTGCATCGTGTGCCTATACCAAAACCAGGCGAACTTGATAATATTAGCATTAATAAATTTCTATTTATCACTCAACGCGGATTTGTTAAATTCTGATCAACAAAATTTGCACTGAATTAAATTTGTTATGCATTAAAAACTGTAATTTAGGACAGATTTTTTTGGATATATTTGGAATCTATTCAAGATTATACTGATAAAAAAATATCGAACATACCCTACATAGTTCTGTTACATTGCATTGTAGAAGATGAATTTCGTGCATTGAAGTTTGTGCGTATAATGTTTCGATATTTGCTAAAATTAATTTTCTAAATATTATTTATTGACTTGAAATAGTTCAGTTCAGGTTTGTGAATCTACGATTAAAATAATTAGTTGAGGTGTTTGCAAATAACATAGTATGTTATATTTAACTAAAATTATAAAGAGAGGTAAAGTTTTGTGTTTGGAGAATCCTTGGTACTACTGATCCAATGTTGAAAATTCTTTCACTGTTAGAAAGGTATATTATCTCAAATTCAAGTATCTCAATCAAAAAGGTAGTTTATATGTTAAAAGTAAAACAAATTACACAAGATTAAGTTTGCATGCAGATTTCACGTATACTTTACAAACTCTTATAAAACAAATAACTAAATCAAAATTAAAATTTAATGGATTTGGTGTAGACGAAGGTGTGGGTCAGCTAGTGTATACGTACAGTTATGGTCATAGAGGAATGCAATACTAAAGGCTCAAATTAGTATTGAAATAGATTCATTTGTACCATACAAGTTTTGTAAATACGTTTGTTAGAATCAATTGTATTATCGTGTATGTGATAGTGCCACGCTGAAGCTATTACTGGTTTCAGCATGTATGGGTCGGCTCGTCCGGGGTAGTACCACCCTCTCACAGAAAATCGACTTCAAGTAAAACAGTGCTTGCATTGTTGCGTTTCGTTTGGTCAGTGAGAGCGCCGGAGACCCATCTCCCCTCCCCTCTCCTCTTCCTTCCCCTCTCCCTTTCCCTCCACTTCCCCAAACACAGGCTGGCAACGCGCGTGCGACTCCTCTTGGGTTGCTAGTGTCTATGGACGGTGATCGCTTATATGATATAAAAAAAATTGATTAAATTACATTTTTGAACACAGAAAATGTACTAAACAAGAGACTGAAACAAACTAGTGCAGAGAGCTCAGCATTAATTGTAAGGAATTTTAAACTAACATAATGAAAATAGAATGCCATCAAAAACAAAATTTGTAAAAAAAACAAGTCTCACAACTGTGTTCTTCTACTGTTTAGAGTTGTGAGATCCATGTAATAAATACCAGGTCGGTTAATTTTTAAAGTCCCTCCTTGAAGGACCTTCTGTCTTAAGTTATTTTGTAATTAGCTATACCAACAACATCTTATAATGACCATATCAATATTAAAAATATTTTAGGTTTTAAATAAAATAGATTAACTTACCCATCACATGAAAACACAATGTATGTCACAAGTAATACATATTACATTAATATCGCATATATTGCATAACTTGTGATAGAGTGGGTAGATTTCAATGAAACAAAGACTAAGTTATTCTCGAAGATATGATTTGTGATTTTCTTGGTATAGTTTAAATGTGAATCCAGTACTTTATTAGTGATCATGTTCATACAAATAGAATTCCTAGAAATGTTTTAAATGTATTTTATCACTTATTCCTACACACCTGAAACGGCACATGAGGCAGTTCGTTGCTCAATAAGATTCAGTCGGGGATGAGAAAGCAGCACGTGCTGGCGGAGACAAATTCGCTTGAGTTTATAATGTCTTCAGCTAGACATATTATGAATTAGACGTACTGAACCCCCTCGTAAAATGTTAGTGTAGCAGTGATGTGTTAGTATTGTATTGTTAAGAATGTCATGAGTATAAGGTGAGGGGTTACTCATGTTGTTTATTAATATCGCTTCGTTGTGAGTACAGTGTGTAACATAAACAAACAAACAAGACACGAGGCGGGTATAAAGGCGTGTGCGCGATGCGAATGCCGGCAGAGAGTCGTCGTCACCATGTGCTCGCTCACCGCCGTACTCGTGTGCTGGTTGCTGGTGTCCGGTGCCGCGCTCGGTACGACCCCGAAAGTGCACACACACGCTACGACACCCGAGCACACGGTACACACTAACCGGAGCGTTCATATTGCAGGTAAACACAAGAAGGTCAAGCCGAAGAAGTTCGTGTCGCCGACCGCAAAGGGCATCCAGTGCTACAACTGCCTCTCGTTCGACCACGCCGGGTGCTGGGACCCCGATCACCCGGACTACGGCAACGTGACCGTACCCAACATCGACTGCTACATTCCCGGTATGGCCTTCTCGTGTATCGTCATTACTTCCGAGTCCGCGAAACTGGGTAAGTGTGCGTGTGCGTGGGTGCCGTGTGTCTGCGTTCGCGTCAGGTGATGTAGAGTGTTTTGTGTGTCGGCAGTGGAGAGCGGACAGGAGATAGGACCAGTGCGCGCGCGGACGTGCGTCCCTGCGAAGGACTTCTCCAAGAAGACGGTGTCGTACTCGACGTGCAGCAAGCTGAGCAAGGAGCTCTCCGCCTCCGAGATATTCTCTCGCATCGCGGTTAGTCGGCCGCAGTGCGCGCTCTGCAAGCACCACCTCTGTACAGAGGCGGCGCGTTGCTAGTACTCACCACGTACCTTCTCGAGCTTGTGGTAGACGTCGGCGAGGTCGAGGCCAGGGTAGGGCGACATGCCGTAGGTGGCGATTTCCCAGAGCAGGATCCCGAAGGCCCAGACGTCGGACTTGGTGCTGAAAGTGTTGTAGGCGAGCCCCTCGGGCGCCGTCCATTTGATGGGAAACTTGGCACCGGCATGCGCGGTGTAAGTATCGTCGCGCATCAGCCGCGCCAGCCCGAAGTCTGCCACCTTCACGAGGTGGTCCTCGCCCACCAGGCAGTTGCGCGCCGCGAGGTCCCTGCAACCGCCGAATCCGACTATACCACAACACAACACGATACTCATTCCGACTCTCTTCCATTCCGAATGATCCTTTGCAATAGCATTAATTTAAACAGATCAAAGTCTAATGCAGTGTTTCCCAACGTGGGGCCCATGCCCCACAAGGGGGGCAATTTAATAGTTAAGGAGGCAATTTAAAAATAGACGCGACACGACTGTAACCCTTTCGCTTTGGGTTATTTAAATGCAATGCTAAATGTCGGAGACAATTTTAACAAAACAGGCAAATTCTTAAAAAAATGTTGTAAATAATTATTATGTAATTTCGTTTGACGTTACCATATTATCAACTGGGTAATTAGAATCGTCAAGTTAGGTAAGTTTTTCGTTATATGTTTTGAAATGTTACTTACGATGTTTTAATAACAATCTCATAGTGATTTCTCCCAAAAACTTATCGTTTATAATTCTTTAGAAAACAAAACAATTTTTAAAGCTTAAAAATGATGTATAGTGGGTGACTTAAAATTTTTAGAAATGTTAAAGTGGGGCTTGGCCTTCAAAATTTGGAAAACACTGGTATAATGGTATCATTCAAATTATTATACAATTTTCAGGTAATTTGTAACATATAAAAACCAAAATATAACTCATAAAATTCAATTAATGTGTAGCGTTAATTTGTGATGGCAAAGTGTTTAGAAATGAAATGAAAGTGAACTACGTTTAGAGTCGGAGGCAGACAATGGCGGCAAACATACCTGTGTATGAAGGATCTGCTCTCGAGGTAGCTCATCCCGGAGGCGATCTGCGTGGCCATGTACATGAGCACGACGGCACCAGGCACGCAATCGCGGCTGCCGGATCGCAGGTAGTCCAGCAGGTTCCCGCGCGACATGAACTCCGTGATGATGTAGAAGGGGGGCTCACGAGTGCAGACGCCGAGCAGCTCCACCAGGTTCGGGTGGCGCATCTCCTTCATGATCGCCGCCTCCTCGAGGAAGTCCTTGAGCGCCATCGTGTCGTCCTTGAGAGTCTTCACGGCGACGGTGATGTTGCCGCGCTTCCAGGCCGCCTCGTACACGTCACCGTACTGTCCGCCGCCAAGCTTGTGCTTCATCACGATGTCGGTACGATCTATCTCCCAGTGGTCGGGAGGCGCGAACGGAAACACCGTCGGCTTCGAGCGCTTCGGCGCCGGGTACAGCAGCTGCGTGATCAGCCCGTCGCCCGCCATCGAGTGGTGGTGTACGAGTTCTGCCAGCGTCCCGAACTTGGACTCGGAAGTGACGTACACCTTCCCCTCCGAGTCCTCGTTGATGCGATAGTGGTAGACGCGGCCCTCGTAGCGCAGAGAGATGCTGCGCTGCCCGGGACTGGACTCTGACTCGCGCACGAGGAAGCTGCCGTTGATCCCCGAGGAGAGCAGGTACTCGGCCGCGTTGCGGGAGATGGGCCCGTGGTACCACGAGTGCTTCTCGAGGGAGTTCACCGGCGTCACGTAGTTGCTGGGCACCCAACCGACCGCGCCCGCCAGCGTGTGCGCCTCGCACCACTCGCCGCTCTTGTTGTAGCTCATGATCCGCACCTGCTCGCCTGTCATACGACACTCTCATACTCACCCGGTATCCTCCATGTTCGGTTATATTAAAAAACCACCAAAACTCCCAAATTAATCCTTTATACTTATAAGTTAATATTTCATAAATATAGGATGTCATCACACAAGCATGTCTTTATCCTTATTAAGTTCATTAATTTTATTTTAATATTAAATGTGTTTATCTATGCAAATAAATAAAGTTAAGATGTCTCTGTGTAACGTTAAAATAACTGTTGTTCACTAGAATCATGTGAAAGTAAATAATGCGATACTTGTAACAAATAATATTTCCTTTTAATTGTTGTCTGTTCGTTTGGCTAATACGGTCGGACCAATTTTGACGGGACTTTCGCTGGTAAATAAATGATGGTATAAGGGATAACTTCGGCTACTTTTATTTTAGAAAAAAAAATTGTGATCCGCTCATATGTAATAAACTAAAAGAACAGTGGAGGGGACAACGTGCGCGGCACCCCACGCTCATATTTACAATTTTGTTTTTGGTAATTGATATGAGTGTAATAATATATGCAATCAAACTCAAAAGAAAGCTATCAGAAAAAGAAAAAATATATGTATGTAAAAAAACATGTACAGTTGTGTCACATCGTCGTATCTACATAAACAATAACTAATGTGTAACACATTTAACGGTATGCAAGTTGTGTCGCTACTTGTTTTTCCAATTATAGGAAAATATTACTAAATCGTATATTAAAAGAGATTTAGGGTCATGGGTCGTTACGATAAAGTGTATGTTACACCAGACAAATATCCTACTATAATATGAATGAGTTGTTGTTTGAATGTATCGTGGCATACCCTTCTTGAGCGTGAGCTGGTTGTCCCCGCCGGCCTGAAAGTCGTACAGCGCCACGAAGAGTTGGGGATCGTCCTCTTCGTGGTGCGCTAGCAGGTTCTCCTTTGACGTCCATCTATTTATAATCAATATGTCGAAATAATTCCGACTACAACTACCGAGTACGCTTTAGAGTACATTATATAGTAACAATAGATAGTGAGAACGTCGCACGACTACCAAACGGTACTAAAGTATGGGTTTATATCGATAAGCATGGCAAGTTTGTTAACAACGTAAAACTGCAAGCAGCATCTGCTGTTCTGATACTCGGAGTCATTCTAAGGACCGACAAGATGCACTAGAGTGAGATAAAGTGGTCATAAAGAATACCTGTTGGCTGTCTCTAGTGGCTGTGGTGGAGGTGCAGCGGAGGCGCCGGTGGCAGAGGCTGTCTCCCCGTCCGGCAGGTCCGGAATGTGCGGTAGTGGTCGACTTTGCAGAAGCGCTTCTGAAACAAAGTCACGTTAACCCGTTAACGCGTAGCGATACTAGACAAGTGGTAGACTTCACAAAATTATATACAAATAGAGACACAGACTTACAAATGTATACAGCAGTCTATCAATAATAAAGAGAACGCGCCGCACCACCAAGCGGACTTAGGAGCGAGTGTTAGAGACATCTCGATGGTAAAATATTTAACAGATGGATAGATCAAACAAAGACTCGTGAGAAGTATTGCTCTGTATTCTGTAACTGTTTCTTTTTATTAATTAGTTTTTTTTTATATATTAGTAGATATATTGATTTCGCTTATTTCGAAGACAGTTGTTAACGATATGGTACAAATTTTGTATTCAGCTAAAGTTTTGCTTTTAAGTTCTTCTATGTCTTAAAAGACAAAACACACTTTCACACAAAACAAAAATCGTCTCGTATATTGTTGTAGTGTTCGTATCGAAACCCCTCTAAGTGATTCCCGTCGCAATCGCTAACAAAGGCGAGGTAACGATAGCTTAGCCAAACATGGCCGCTACCGTCGATTGTATGCATATTTCGACAGTAAAAACCTCTAACTCCACGAGCCAATATTTAAAAGACGGTGGGGGCACTTACAGTACTGTAACAATGTATGTAATCTATTTTAATTTAGAATATCTGTTAAACGTGGTTTCACTCTTAGTGCTATCTCCAAAACGGTTCGACCTATATTCACGGGACTTTCACTGGCAGATAGCTGACATTATAGGAAGTAATTTAGGTTATTCTATTTTAGACTAGCTGTTACCCGCAACTTCGTGCGCATGAAATTTGGCCAAAATTTGTTGTTCAATGTAAACATGTTTCGTAGGACATGCGTTGTACTGGACTCCGAGAATAAATACAATTTGAATTCATATGTATGTAATTTAAATTACATTGCCTTTCTGGGAATTTTTACGGTTCTTTGTTTTATATGCCGCGCTTTCGTCTACAGTACTGAGTAACCAGAGTAACAAATAAAAATATTGTATCGAGTTAAATGAGTACCATTTAAATTGTCGAATATTAAAGACTGCTGAAACAGATATAAAGTTTTATATCTTGATTTATATTTATGCAAGATTTAAAAACATCAGCTCATTCATTGTTTACAATTCAAGATTATGAGTATTAATAGTAATTTTAAAGATAGGAGAGTATTTCACAGCAGCGTTTTACCTGCATTTTACGCACTATTTTAAACGAATTTTAAAATAGTTACCAAACTGGAAGCTTTATATTGAAAGTAGCGTATCCGGTTCCGTTGATTTAAGTCATTTTTACCTCTTTTTATTTGTAGTTTCTGTCCGAGTGGCGTTTCCAGGCGGTGAGCGACATTTTACTTTGCTTAAAGCGTGTCTCGTTGCACGTTAATCGTTGGGTCAATTTTCACCAGGCAGAAATGAAATGAAAGCTTCCAGTTAGGTAAGCATTTTAATATGCGTTTTATTTCGGATAAAACCGTTATTGACCGCAACTTATATTGAGAGATATGTTTGTTATCGCCTGGTGACGTCACATAAACGCCAATATGATATAAATTTCAATAGTAAATTAAACATATTAGGATTTTTGTAATCAATTTATTCATTAAGATTCTCATAATCACTATACGGAACGATTAAATTATTATATCGTAAACGCAGATAATCAGAACAGAGCAAACGACAATATTTTATTGCTGTAAATAACTGTGTAACATCCTCAGTTTCATTTCTTATTACTTCGCGTCTGTAAAATTGATGAAAGGTATTAGCAGATTTCCAATTTTCCCTCGAGTCAATATTATGTCAATCGAAACGTTTTTTAGACAGTTTTTAGAACCTACCTAACCTGAACAACTAAAACCCGGAAATTCAATAAAAGGTGGTATTGTAAATGCAGAAAAAGAATTCAAACTAAAATCAGGACAAAAATTATTTTTTCTTGTGTATGTTGTATGTACATCAATGTCCTTTCATTATTTTGAATGCTAAAAAAATACAAGTTTATTATTTTTGGAAAAATAATTAAATTAAACTATTTTTAAAGTCACCTCTCACAAAAAAAAAATTAAGCTCGAGAATTAAACAAAATTATACTGTTGGTATTTTTGAAAAGTCGTTATCATAACTAGATCCATCAAGTAGATACATAAATGATGTTGCCAACTCGGCTCTTAGAACACACTGTGCAACTGTGTATATGTTTGAGTGAGTCCCTTGATGGTCTTGATTCACAAATGGAAGTGGTAGATGTAGCTGCAATGAGGTATAAGGTTTTTGTAGGCTTTTTTGCCTTTAAATATACAATTAAACCCATAATAACTGATTTGGTGCAGATGAGGTTGCAAGGGTCACTTAGTAATAAATATATACATTCATGTAGCATAAAACTGAAATAGACAATGATTTTGTAAAAAATGAAATCCAACTACATTATTTATATTTATAAAGTTGACTAGCATTTTATTATCCTATCTTCTATACGAATAACATGATTTCGATGATGATAGTAGTCAGGTGAAGCTGTTAAGACCTTGCTGGGTCAATAACTTAATCATTTCGAAAAAAAACATGATTTCGATTTGTTTTTTATGGGACTATGCAAAAACTACTGAATAGATTTTGAAGAACATTTGGAATCTATCTAAAAAAAATTTAGTTATCTGTTAAGTTGTTTACGGGCGATAATTTTATGTGATAACAACTCAGACGCATAAGCAGATGGAGTGGAAGAGAAATAGATGCATCACAAGCCAAACGCTTAGACTGATCGCTCCTCTCTATCACTTGTTCAACGGTCTCGCTTGCACTGAGAGCTCAGACGGAATGTGACAATGAGTCATGCACATGCATTTTGTGCAGCTGGAAGGAATCGATTTATAGAGCATTATCACATCAAAAAAGAATTATCAGAATAGCTTGATTTAATATCAAGCTACTGCAGTTTTAAGAAATTATTATTTTTATAAGTACTATGCCTTCAGTGATATGTGTTCTTTGTCAGAATTGGGAAAAGCAATGGGGTACTTAAGTTTCCAAAAAGGAAAGAGAATTATCAGTATAGTACTAAATATTTGATTTAAAGGTATTACAGCACAAGAAACTATTATGTTTATTTGTATTATACATTCACTCTGTATATCAAATATATTATATAGGAATGTGTAGGAATGAACTAAATCTGGGATAAAGTTCACAGCTTTGTTTATGATAGCACTATTATAGTTCTTCTACTTCTTCTAAAAATGGCAACATGTGTGTTCACACAATTTTGCCAATGTCAAGTGAATGGAGTCATAAACAATGAAGATTGTGCCAAACAATTAGACAGCTATCTTTATATTCAGACCGGGCTATCTACAAACAGACATCACGAATACATGAAAGTTAAACATACAACATATTGTTCGACTGCGAACATACACAAGATTACATTAAAATCTAAAGTTTAATTTTGTTAATATTAATAAATTTCGAAAGGCATTCTACAATTAGATGGTTATCCATAACTAGAATTAAGAGACATATAATATTAGTAGGACAGGGAATAGAAGGAGGTAGAACATTATAGAGAGAGAAACTGTCTCTAAGGCAATTAAAAAATATGTGATCTGTCCTCTAAGCCACATTCACAAATAGAGTGATCCCTGGTCCTTATTTTATTTAAATACACTGGTGTGCAGACGGTGCCCAAGGCGCAGGCAGCAAATAATAGAGGTAACGTTTTTATTAATATTTCTGAATTAAAAAACCATGGCTTTTGTAGGATATCAATTTGCAAAGACCCATGATGCTTGCCCTTTAATTTCCGAGTCAAAGTCCAAATACTTCTTCATATATCAAGCAATCCTGGTTAAGATGATAAGCATATTATGTCCCTTGCATAAATACTATAGTGATCCAAGGGCCCCAACTGGATGGTACATTTGGCACAAGAGTCCACAGTTTCATTACCTGAAATTCCACAATGCCCAGGGATCAAGCACTGTACTAAAACCTAAATTGCGACACTCATACAATGCTTTCCTAATTCTTAATATAACTGGACGCTTATTCTTGGATTGGAAAGGTTTTGACAAAATCGCTTCAAGGCAGCTTTTGCTGTCAGTAAATACAATGGTTTTCATTAATTTGAGAGCCTTTGTACATAGTATGGCTTTATTTTTATTGCCATTTAGCTTTGTTAAAGCAGCTTTTCTGCAAGGGTCAAAAATAAAAATGCTCCATAATCTAAATGGTTTCAGACAAGGGCATTATAAATAAGCTTCTGTAAGAGTGAGCATCCCACCAGACACCAGCCAAGGTTTTTAGGATGTTTATTAATTTTTCGCATTTCTCCACGACAAAATCAAAGTGAGGGACACCTGTTAGCTTACTATCCAATAATACACCAAGAAATTTTACTTTGTCCTTCACTCGAATAGGTTCTTCATTATATAGTATTTCAATTTACAGTACTTGCCTTTTTAGGAGAATATGACAGCTGAAGATTTTGGTATGGCCAATAACAGAGCATGGCCATCAAGCCATTGTCCTAAGTATGATAAGGCAGTATTAAACTCAGCCACTGCATAAGTAATAGACGGGTTAGAAATATACAATAATAAATCATCAGCATACTGTGATATCTCACAAAATGATTCTACGGTTTGGTTGAGATCAGCAGTATATATATTATAAAGCAGAGGGCTAAGGACCGAGCCCTGGGGTAGGCCCTCCCATACCAATCTTGGACTACCCAATCCATCCTGTGATTTGACATGGTTCACTCTTTCTATCAGAAGGTTGCTTATGTAGTTGGTCATCTTCTCTAGGACACTCAGCTGAACAAGCTTGTTCCTGAGCACCAGGAGAACCTTATCATAGGCAGAAGCCACATCCAGAAACACCCCTACCAAAGATTCCTTCTTTTGAATTGCACACGGAATATCTGATGTTGTTATACTTAAGTTATCCAAGGTAGACATATTTTTCCTGAACCCTGTTTGAGACATCACTAATAGTTGACTATTTTCTAGAAATCATTTTAGTCAATTTTTAATCATACGCTCCATGATTTTGGACAAAGTAGATGAGAGGGAAATAGGTCTGTATGAATTTGGATAATTTGGATCTTCATATCTTTCCCATACTTTAACACGTTCACACAGGCGCGTACCACCGGTACCAGGAGTTGGGAATCACACCACTGGAGTAAACAGAGTTAATAGTATATAAGAAAAAAAGTTTTACTTTCTTGTTACTTTTAGTAAGGAAAGAAAAAGGTATAAAAACTACTATTATAGTTTAGTATCCTTAAAGAAACCCAAAATTACTATTTACAGAAAAGGTAGTGATGGCACATTGTAGTAGTCATTGTATGTAAATAAGATAGTTATGTTTATCTCCCAAGTATCCAAAATACTAACACACAGTTATACCATTAAAAAAATAACATTATGTACAACATTTACAGTCTTTTCTCTGATTATTATTTTTTTTTTATCTCGAAATGACTATACTATTGACTTAGCAAGGCCTTAACAGCTTCACCGGACTATTAAGGTGAGCTCTTAAGGCCAATTTTATTTTGGCAACTAGCTCAAAGTTGCACAGCATACCTTAGTTTGGGCTGTTACCTAGTTCATGCAATTAAAAACCTAACTGAGCTAACCTAAGCTAAGATACATATTCTAGCTACTTATATGAGTTATTGAAACATATATATATGACTCAATAACTCTCACATGTATTTCATGTTGGATAATTTTTCTAAACTATCAAATATGCATTAACATATTATTAATATAAACCTTTAGGGTCTCCATTGTTATTGTCTATATTATATTGTAGCAGATTATCACCATATTTTACATCTATAAAACACCACCACATACAGGGATGAATGTTGTGTAAATGTACCATTTTTTTTTCAAATACTAGATTTTAGTGACTTCTGTATCAGGTTTATTAGGCTCCCAGATAACATCCCTTTAGAAAATGAAAATCAAGAATACAGCAAAACTTTTGAATTAAAGCTTAGATTAAAAACACTATAACAGTATAAATAACACTGTAAAAATAAGTTGAACAATGAACAATTAACACTAGTATCGATTTAGTTAAACCTATACATATTTGACGGGTGCATTCTGTACGCCAGTTGAGGAACGCCTGAGAACGGATTCGTTTGAAGAGTATCTCACGAGGTCACGCTGTGAATATCTACATGTTATAGTAAGTTAAAAAGATGAAAATGTTTGTACATACCGTTGTGTTCAGTAAATATGTTGGAGCCGAGTATGCGGGGGTCTTTCGGCACTCGCGGCTTGCTACGCGCAGAGCGAACAGACGCACCGGTCGCAGTGCCGCGCTCCTTCGCCTGCTGCGCTCCCATGGCGCTACGGTAGCGCACCCCGTCCGGCGCTGACCACACCTGCACTCACCACCACACGCGCTAATTCAATAAGAACAACGCGACCGAAGCGACCTCCATACTTATTCCGGTCACTTTCATCACGAACACACGAACAGAAAGTTTAAACGAAGTACTATTAATTACACTATTCGCATCTTACTCGAATTAATTATTTAGATACTATTTCACAAATTGTAACGTTTATAAAAACAACATCACCGCCATTTAACTGTGTGACATGTTTGATTGACGTCGATTTTTTAGTTTACTAATCCAAAGTGCGAGGGCGACACGATCGCAAGCACAGGTTAAACAGACTAATTATAGATAATATTGTAATAATGGCTTGCAATCATGAAATTCCAATAGATAAAATTGGTAAAATGTACACAGACATAATATCCGTGCCAAACTTCTTGACCACTATAAATATACCTGTGCATACAGTTAACATAAAATTTACTTAAAAAGCATAACACGTTCTTTTTCAACAACATTCCCCACTTATAGTGGTGATAATAATAAATGACCTGAATTGTTGCCAAAACAAAAAATAAGAAGAGATTATAGAATTGACTCTGACAATTTGTTTCTCTGTTAAGTAATATACGTACCTATATTATTACCACATAGCACAGACTAAAATGTAACTAGTACCTGTACGACTAATAGTCTGTGGTAACTAGAGAATACGTAATTTATAAACCTTTATTAAAGTTGTAAACTTCATGAATTGAGCCTTCTTGAATTTCGTCATTATTTATTTAGAGTACTAGTAGCTAATTAAATTTACATAATATTACATTTTCATGTTATCTGTCTTACAGTAAAAATAAATACATCTTGGTTAAATCTCTGTGTATAAACAAATTGAAGCATCTTTGGTTTCTTCAAATCAATTTTCATATAGCTAACTCAATTTACAAGATACTGTTACTATGAGATTCAAAATATTATCTAAGTTACTTATCACTACGTTGTTTCATACGGAGTAACACTGATTGTAAAATGTAACAAAATTCCGAAAAATATTATGGACACTATATAGTTGTTAAAAATATGGAAAATAGAAAATAAGTTTGTGTAGAGGCATCAACCTAATTGTTAATAATGAAAAAGTAATTTTGAGATTTTGGTGGGATCATGGAATGCCATGTAGTGGTATTTATTTTTTATCCATAATCTTATGTTATTTTGTTCTACATTGTGTAATGTTGGTGGTGCTTTACGTATAGTTTGGTTATTATGCACAAATGAAATGGGTCGAAAATGATACCACGGTGCATGGATTCTAACTTACCCCAAAAACTCCCAGAAAAGTTCAACGAGACGGCCACTGTTTTGTTAGTTCATTGAAATTATATCAAGAAACTTGTAATATCGTTACTCACATGACAATGGCAGTAATAGTCTACTAGAAGACTGCTTGCTAAAAATAAAATAATAATAATAAATGTGATAATCATCATAACATTGTTAAAACAGTATCCTCTGCTACTTTTGTCTGTTCACGATAAACTCGAAAACTACTGAACCGATTTTCATGCGGTTTTCAACAGTAGATGAAGTGATTCATGATAAAAAATTTGGTACATAATTTGTCAAAGATTTTTTAATTATCAAGGCGGGACAACGTCCGCCGGGTTGGCTTTTTCTAATTTATAGTTATACATCTTTTTTGTAAATGGATTTTATTAGATTTTACCATCTTTGCTTTGCGAAAAGAAACAATAGTTAAAACAAAACTATAATGAAAAAAGACAGCTCCAATGGATCCATATGAAACATTAAAACTATTTTTACAAAAAAATAAACATACACAATCAAAATGCAATATTTTTTTGTGACATTTGAACTCGTTTTTTTTTTTTTTCGAAATGACTACGCTATTGACCCAGCAAGGTCTTAACAGATTCACCGGATTACTAAGGCGAGCGCTTAAGGCACTAAGCCGATTTTATTTTAGCAACCATCTCAAGGGTGCACGGCACACCTCGGCTTGGCTGTTGCCTGTTGCATGCAAAATCGCGATCTATCTTAGCTAACCTAGCTAACTATTCATATATGTATGAGATGTTGAAACGTATATGTGTACCAAGCATACACGCCTCAACAACTCCTCCATATATTTATTATCAGAATATTGAGAGTTTTTCAGTTCGATAAGAAAAAAAGTAAACCCTTTCACTTTCATGTGTAAGCGTGTAGGCGTGCACGTGTGTGGGGGTGATCGTGTAGTGTTGTAGCTGTGATGTATATTTGTGTGTCACCGTATCGCGCAAGCAAAGCACTCAAGGGCGAGGGATCGAACCTAGGCGCTATTTGAACTCGTGTTTAAATAGTACGGCATGTTTAATTAACTACGATATCAAATTGTAGAGGTTTTTAGGGGCGGCAAAATTTGAAAAGCCTACAGACAGATTAGGTTACAGGCAGCAGACATCCGTAAATGCTTCACATCTAAAAGCTACGTAAAAGAAACTATGTATGTTACATAATAACATATTACGTAGAGTTAAAAGACACTGGAATACGAATAGTCATAATATTTCGAGTAAACCAGAGGAACGAATATCAATCGAAAGCAGACTAATGAGAAGACATTTGAAATTTGTTTTTTGAACTGGCTACGCTATTGACCTGAGCCTCCCAAGGCCTTTATAAATCTATATGTAAAATTACATTTACCTAATGTCAGTGATACCAGGTAAGTCATACAGCGGTGGATTCTCTTTACAGTGCAATTTAGAAAAAGAACGTTATTTGTTGAATGGAATAATATTAGCATTTAACTATTACAATTCATTAGCATTAATATTTATTTATTCTGTGTGAAAATAAATAATTTTCTTTCGTTTACTATGCTTTATTAATACAATACTGTAGTAATGTTTATTTATATTACAAAATATCGATTTTTGGATAAGGGTGAAGTTTATTCCTCTCATACTTAAATTGCGTCGTCATTTACAATAACTTTTGATAGATTGAACCCATCTAAATGGAACAAAAACTTAATGTTATAAGAGGATATGCATTATTTTTTTTGACAATTTTTAACTTAAATAGACTTAGTACTTTGTCGATGGTGTCAGTATTAAAATAAGTCCAAATCCTCCACGCGATGAGCAGGAGCATGCGGTAAACGAAAACATCGTGACGAAACCATAACATGACGATTTTTTAAAGTTCGTTTCACTAGATACTGTAGTGCAGGGGTACCACTTGCATTATAAATGATTCTTATGTATATAACTTTATACAAGTCGATTAAACTATTTATGTGTTTGATTTATACTCACAGTCTTTTAACACCATATTAATTATGACTTTTTGTTTCTTTTTTTTTTGAACGGACTACGCTATTGGTCTATCAAGGCCTTAACAGCTTCATCGGACTACACCTTTCTAATAGGTATTTCACTCTAGCATTATAACAGTTTGCTTATTACTTTGCATAGGTCATTCATGATTTTGAAAAAATACTATTTATTTTCCAGTTTTAATTAATTACGAACAACTCTGTGCAACATTATTTAGTATAATTACGTGAAAAGTTTTATATAATAGATAAGGTAATATAGCACTTATTTATGTCGGATTATGCTCTGATCTCCTTTACCTCCAAAGAGTGCTACTCCTTGCTCCTGGTACCTGATAGGTGTGTCAAAGAGGAAGAAACAAATAAAACATGAAGTTGTTACACTTAGAATTTTATTTAATTGTATACGGTATTATAATATTAAAGATTAGTGTTGAATTGCGAGTTGCGACACCCTGTATCGCAGACTCGCCGTGACGCACTACACAACATCAATATTGGAATGATGCAGGAAGACAAACAAAATATATAAGTTAATCGTACCTTATGATATAACAGAGACTTATCTACTGTTGATTCATTATCTACGAATGTGACTAAATAAATACATTTTTATTATGCCAACAGGTAAAACATTGCTGATATTTTATCAAGTCTTTTGATACCGAAACCACACTCTTAGTAAATTCAATGACTATGATATCCGCTATCGGTGTTTTTATTTTCAAGTTGCCTTTTAAATTTTTCGAATACATCTCTGAATGAAATTTGAATAAATTATTTTTTTTCTCTAAATCATATCTCGATTTCACCACGATAAATATATAGTTTCATTTTCCATTACATTATTTCTAAACACTCTTAAAGAAAAGCTATAGAGAATATTGTGTCTTTTGTATTTATTATATTAAACGAGTTTTGTTCTCAAAAAGTGGTTATGAATGAAATTATAACGTTACATTTAGATACACAACAAAAAATAGATCGCGAGAAGTAGATAATGAATCACTTATATTATATAGTTATTATAAATGGTAAGGTATTAATAACTAGTATATAATTGGAGAATGTTCTTTGGAGCCGAGCCAACTGTTCCCGGTGTGTACGACACAGTCGCGACACACGTACAGTGTACAGGTGTATTAACTAACCTAAGCGCACACAACACATGTTCACACGCAGTTTACCCATAAACTAGTTCAGTGTAAATGCATCGTTATCACATACCCAGAGGATTTATTCACACACAACCCCCGACCGATACACATTTCAGCTGTTACGTATCTACTATAATATCTTTATTAATTTACAACAAGCATAAATTAAATAAAATAAATTAACACTAAAGTAAAATTATGATGATTTCATGTCAACGCTTCACGCGCGAATTAAGTAGGTAAATAATTTATAATGAAAATTATATTCAACAATGTGGTTCGGACTCGAGATCAAGATTAAATCTGAACACTTGGCCTGTTAAATGAGTTTCAAGATAAAATAAACTAAGACAAGACAAGACAAGATAAACTTGTCGAAATAAAGCACGTAGTATTGAGGGCGTGGAACATTCCCGTACAATAGAACGTATATAGGTGAGGGAGGTAACATCCGCCGAACCCAAAAAACATAGTAATTCAGGCATGCAACTAGTTAAAAAGTAACAAATAATATATTATGGAGTATACTGTAGTTTCAATTTACTTATCTTATTTCATTGGTATCCATGATTTTTAAATGTATATTTGAATCTATTAGCTGTCATTAAATTATGTTACAAACTTTGTTTTTCTTTTTGCTGTTTTGACATGCTTCTTAAACAAATTATAATTAATTAGTCATTAAGTTAACATAGGTCATAGAAATAAATACTTAAAACGTAATGTAAAGTTATAATCAATAAAAAATATTAACAATTTTAATAACTTATTTAAGATACTTTATAACAACACAAGCTTAAAAAATATTATTAAAATTCATTTTTAATACATTTAACGTGATATTTCAAACAATTTAGTAACGTTTTTCGTGCTTGTCTCGGAAATAGGAACCTAATTAATACGTGTTGGGATATTGAAAAGAATATATGGGCATGTATGGGCACATTCTCTAAGAAGCTGTTGTAATCCCAAGCAGGACAGTGACAACCCTATCTCTGTTATCGAGGCATTGTTTACACGCCTAAAGAGATATTGTATACCAACGTGAAAATTCTTTATTTCTATTTTTTTAAGTGCAAAAGATCAAATTACGAGCATTGAAAAAAAAAAGAGTGTCATGCCAAATTCTTGACGCGCCTCGGAAATGTGGCACTTCCGGATCTGAAGTGTAAGTTTTCGATTTTTTTAAGAAATGGACTATTTTTATTTTCTTAAAACCAGCATTAGAGGTAGTAAAAGAAAACACCGGGTAAAATCGGACCTCTTAATATTAATATTTAGAAAACGCGCACTGGGGACTAATATTTTTCATATAATTTACATACTTAAATTTAATAGTTTTATATAGAATGCTGTAGTTTATAAACCAATAATCGTATTCTTATAAGCGATATATGATTTTGTAGGAAATCAAACTGTCAACAAAACATCTTTTCCATAAAACAATTCATTCAAAAGTAAAATTTATGTAATAATTGCACGATGTACTTGATTACTAGATTGCTACGATTTTAAATTTACTTCCCCGAAGATCTTTCAATGAGAGTTTTGAGAAAATGCTCGTTTTTTTAATCACCGTACCTATGTAGTTTGTGGAAGCCGCAAATTAATTATAATGTTTAAATGAAAGCTGGCAATAACTTAATACTCGACCAAGAAGATGACCCGAAAGTAGACTCAAACGTTTTGGAACAGTATTTTGATACAAAGAGCTGTCTTGCTCGTCCTTAATCAATATCAAGCCAGGTAGAATCAACGAGAAAGAAATTTGAATCTGAAAGGAACTCTTTTCAAAGAACGAACAATAATAATATACTGATAATAAAACAACAGATCTTTCAAATAGAACTAGGAGGTAAGCTCGAATTTAGTTAAAAGATACCCCATAACTTTATTAATAATATCAATATAAAATAAGCGTAAATAATATACATTCTAATCGAGTTTATAACGGACGGGATATTCAAAAAATTACACGAAATATGCAGCCAACACGAAAGTTTATAGTCGATCCAGACTTGCCCTCAGGGTCCCGGGTTGATGCAGATTGAACTACGTCAACACTAATTAATTTTTTTACTCTAGAAGTACAAGAATACGCAGCCGTTCTATGCTCAAATACTCATCGTCAAAAGGGGACTCAACGACTCTACGTGACGAAACATGCCCGCGTAACAATGAGAGTGCGCTTTCACTTCGAGACGTCTCTACCTACCCTCTCCTCTATGATTCACCCATAGTATACTCATTATAATATAGACATACATACGTAAACATGAATATCAAGTATTATTTAAATTACATTCATACATTGATAATAAGTAGACAATGATACTACGGGGTTACGAACAACACAGACGATTGAGTCACGACTCAGGGGAGTTTACATATAGGTCGCGGAGCACAAGTGGACTAAGGAGAGGGGAGTATGCCCGAAAGCGGAAGGTTTACGCAGGGGCAGGATGATGGAGGGGGTCTAGGGTGGATGTACAGGTGTACGGTGCTGGACGGCGCTCGTGAGTAACCGTTCAGAACCTATCGCCCCTCCGATACTCGAAACCGGTGTTCGCTGTCGATGATGCGTTCATCTCTGTCTCCGAGTCGGAGTCCGAATCATTACTGCGTTCGAAGGGGCTCCACACGGTGTAGTCCTCGCCATAGTTTTGAGCGAGGACGCTCTCAATTTCCTCAGCCCTTTAGTAAACCATCAGTGTAGTGTTCAGGTGGATATCTATATCTATCGATAACTAACTACATCGTTGACAACATATAATATATATTCTAGAATAAATACAAGTAGTGTCAATAAGTCCGACAGTACAAAGCCGCGGGTTGGAGTTAGTGCATGCACGGATGACTTAATTGACTGTACTGACTCAACGACTCCACTATGGGAATGAAGCATTAACAATCGACGGACTACGTGACGGATTTTGTAACAACAATCAATTGAACGCACAAACACATACAGCATTAGGAAAAATAATATAAAAAAGCGCTAAAGGAAAATAAAGATTATTATCACAGGCCGAGTTATTATATACAGGCTGTCTAAGTAATCGACATCAAACCGAAATCTAATAACAGGCTAAGTTATAACAATTATTAGAAATATATAAAAAAATATGTAAGTAACGTATCTTAAAAATTATAGTTGTTTAAAAAATAGGACAAAATCGACATCTATGACGAGGTTTTCAATCGAGTTAGTATTTATTTTTGTGTTAAGTAATCATGAATACTGCTTTTTACATTGTAAATAAAAAAATTAGATACTACCAGCGCTATCTTGTGACAAATTTGTGAAAAATTAATTAGTCGATGTATTTTCATTTAAATAAATTGTCATTCAGAAATCTCAGTCGAAGCAAAATTGTTTTATTATATTCTAAACCTTGGTCTAAAATTTTAAGTCAACTGCTACAGCTCGGAAGTAAATGAAAAAAGGCAAGTACGGCATATACTCAAAAGTTGGCGCATTTAACAAGGATTCTAAAATGACACTTGCAAATTTATTTCTCGAATTGCGAATATTTTTTTCTCACTAACTAAAAATAATACCAGACTATCCTATCCATCTGCCCGGGTATTCCTCATCAAGTTATTCTCTAATCTGGGATGTCATAGTACGCCGGGCAGCCGTCTTGCTAGAATCACATGTCCACGTTGGCATCTAGAGGAACGTCCTCCAATTGATTCAAATAAACTTCACCATCCAAGACCTCTGATAGCTCAAAAGGGTCGATTACTTTCCCATTTAATATTCCAGTCAACATGTTTACTTTAAAACGTTATTAGGATCTATCTTGTTATATCAAACTTGGATTTGCTAAATGTCACTTGTGTAATTTGTATCTTCATTGCGTCTTTTTAAATGTCGACTCATCTGACCATTAAATTTTCTCACGGTTTCTATCACGTTAGGCTCACTATGTGTCTCGTTCACACTTTTTAAAATAAATCTGACTGCCGCACTCTAAATGGAATATTAAAGTAAAATAGCCTTAAATAAAGCCCAGTTTTAACTAAGAAAAAAATGTGCAAAACTGTGTTTCATTTGAAAAGAAAAAGATGTCCGAAACCTGAGAAATAAATTAGTAGGGGTTATACTTTAACCTATCAATAATTCTTGAAGTTACTTTCCAAGCTCACTTAGTACTTTTTTTCAGAATGGTCAGTTAAAACTGGGTTTAGTATTAATTATGAATCTTTGATTAGGCAAAAAATTATATTTACTTCCGAGCTGGAGCTGTTGACTTAGGATGTGAGGCGTTTCATTTTAAAATATTACTAATATATACATTAAAAACTGATATTCAATAAATTAATAAAAGTTATAACGATATAATTTTTGTTTACGGTTGCCATCTTGTAGGAATGCATGATAAAAATACTTATTTTGTACGTAATATAAATACTGTTGGGTTGTGTACGAAAATGTCATAATAAATGTTATTATTGTTACGTCGCCGTTTTGTAAAAATACTGTCGAGATCTCGTGATTAAATGCGTGTGAGTTAAATAAAAAGCTTCAAAAATTATTATAAATAAAGTAAAATATAACAAAGCTTGACGCGCAGATAGTGATAGCGGTAGAGCGACTGGCGACTCTCAGCCGCCGTAGTAATTACCTGCTGCTGGCTCCAGTCGCATCCCCGTGGATGATCTGCACACCAAGTTACAACAATTATCACTATATTATCGACGTAACAACATCTACATTTGTAGACAGTCAATATATATATATATATATATTAGGGGTGTGCGAATAATTCGTACTTACGAATTATTCGTTCCGAATCGAATATTAATATTCGATGAATCTCGAATCGAATAATTGGAATTATTCGAAACATCCTGAATAATTCGAAAAAATTGAAATTAATCGGAACTGGAATCGAAAGTTCCCAAATAATTTATATTTGTTTACATCTTATTGCAGATATCTTAAATGACACGTATATTATTCATGATTGCATATATAACATAAGTTTGAGAAGGATCTGGTCGTCATCTAGATGACAAAATGAATCGCTGAATGTGTTGCTAAGTGCAAGTCTTGAGAACAGCCGAACCGATTTCGCCGATTATTCTTTTGTTGTATTTGATATTATTAGGAGAAGGTTCTTATGCAAAAAAACACGCATATTTTAAAATACATTTTCTCGAATTATTCGTGAATTTCGAATTATTAGATTCCAATCGAATAGAATAATAAAATTCGTTTCGTTTCGATTCGAACAATATACGCACACCCCTAGTAGAAAAATAAAATACCTTATAATAATTTAGTAATAACAGATAAGATCTGTGAATAACAATAGATTACGAATAATGATAGTGTTACCAAATTCTAGGTGTTTTCCAGATCCCATGCCCATAGTACGGAAACCCACCAAAGAACGTTTATTAACAGGCCACTTTAATTCTAATCGCGCCATTGACCTTCACGTCACCGGACTACTAAGGCGAGCTCTTAAGGCACTCAGCCGATTTTATTTTGGCAACCAGCTGAAGGGTGCACGGCACACCTCGGCTTGGCTGTTGCCTGTTGCATACAAAATCGCGACCTATCTTAGCTAACCTAGCTAACTATTCATATATGTATGAGTTGTTGAAACGTATATGTGTACCAAGCATTCACGCCTCATCAACTCCTCCATATATTTATTATGGGAAAATTGAGAGTTTTTCAGTTCGATAAGGGAAAAAAAGGAAACTCTTCCACTTTCATGTGTAAGCGTCGTGCACGTGTGTGGGGGTGGTCGGTCGGTTGTAGCGGTGATGTACGAGTATATTTGCGTGTCACCGTATCGCGCAAGCAACGCACTCAAGGGGGTGCATTAAAAATATAATAATTTAAATCAAATTGCACAATGATGTTGAATCCTTCATTACTTTTACATCACACAACAAATTAATTGATTAATTAATCTACGTTGAGCATGTCATCTGTTGAATTATTCTTTACTCTTAGGTATTTTAGACGGGAAGACACAAAGCGACATATACTTTTTCTTTTTCGCCATTGCTATTAATAATAGCAAAATATGCCATTTTAGTTCGTTTATTGAATGTACTTGGCATAGAGTGACATCAGAAAATTAACATAGGTGTGTGTTGATTTATCGATGTATCGGGTACTACGTTATAGGGGTAGGTGGAGGAGATGGGTGTACTCACCGAGCCGATAGAGGATTGCGGACGGTACGCCGTACGCCTCTCGAAGCGGCGACGATTCTGCGTCGGTCCCGTACGCACTCTACTGCGGGGGGCAGAATGATTCCAAATATATATACACATATTATATGCAGATAAAAACATTGTTTTTTGTTATCCGAGATACCTCGCTCCGCTCTCGAGGTGATCGAAGAATCCCGAGGAGACGGCAAAGTTGTTATTCTGGCGCACGAGGAGATTGACCCCGTAGCATTGCCGTATGAACAACCTCATCTTCTCGGAAGGGCCGTCGATAGCCAAATCGGGCAGCATCACATCCATGTCCTGTTAATATATAGCGTCTCATGTTAAAAAAATAGACGGCGATCGCTTCGCTCTTTCGCAATATCTATATACGTAAATGCGGGAATAATCATACTAAATAACAATAATAATAAAAGATCTAGGAAGGTAAAAACACAGTATAAGTATGACAGTACGGAAACTAAGCTTAGTCGATGAAATAATCACCTATATTCCACTGAAGCGATAGGGTTGCAATTTTTAATGTTTTGGTAATTTTTGTTTTTAATTTTTGTTGTGTAGTAATCAACCAATCGAAGTGAAATTACTAGTTTACAAATACAAATTAAATAGGTAAGCGTCGTCGAATTGGCATCGGTTAATCTCCGCAAAAGACGATAGCTTAAAACACGAAAAACGATTCAATATTAACACACAACAACTTGCAGGATTATAGATCTTTAATTTTGTCATAGCCGCGGCGTTAGTTTTCAAACGTTTTAGCACGATTTAATTAAAAAAAAAAACAATTACATAAAAATACCTTTACACTTAATCGTTACAAATTATTTACAGGATAAGTAATAGTTAAAAAAAACTAAAAAACACACTTTAATAGAAAACTAAACTAAAAAATAGAAAATAGGTTAAAATTAAGAATAATGCGTAAAAAAATTTTTTACGCTCATTAAGATCACTAACGGTACACACCGCGCTATAAATAATAGTAAGTTTACTCTTCTAACTTTTGTCACACTCAGCTATTGAGTTCTTATCCTCTTACCAAAAAGGCACGCACAACGTATTAAGGGGGAAGACTACGGTGACTAGTTAAAAAAACAATCAGTCACCATTTTGAGGAACATTAATAGTGTTAAATGTACAGTTTAAAAAAAACACGGTTCTAATATTTCTTTTTTTCTAGGTAAAATAAATTCACTGATTATTCGGGCCTATCTCGTAAGATTGCTGGATTGTTTTCTGATTGGTGCGATGTGTTGTTGGCGTACCTCAAGGCGATGTGTTGTCCGCTTTGCCCTTTTCTGTTTTCAATTAATACATTGGTTTCAAAATACACCTCAGCAGCTACTTATCTATGTGCAGATGATGTTCTGCTTCACCAGTACTTACAGTTGTAAGTCTCTGAATTCGTACAAAATATGGACGGTAAATATGAACCGTATTCACTCATAGAGTGTGGAGATTACGGCCTTCTTGATAAATCAGAAAACTAAAAAGTGGAAGAAGGTATTAGATAATACATAGTTAAAGATAGGTAAAACTCACGTTCAACATATAGTCGAAGAGCCTGCGTCCATGACCGCGACGCTGGAATAACGGGTCCACAAAGAAATCGAGCACACAGGGCGGCTCCAGCTCGTGAAGCCTGCCTTCGTCGTCGTACAGGAAGAGATGCTTGTACCCGACCTTCAGTATCGCAATCACTAAGCCACGCCCACTGTAATTACATCGCAAATGTTATAATAAGTAGCGTAGTCAATATCATTAACATCACAATGTGCCAAATACGGTAATACGAACAAATCATATTACGTGACTATTTAATACAACATGTTCATAACTCTACTACGTACAATTCTACACACTATGGCATTTTCATCGCGTTGCATCGGGAAAATACCCTTCTCTTAACGCAAGCCATATCAATACTTAACGAACGGATTACAAACGGAATACCAACCGACTAAAAACCAGAAATTCAACGGAAGTTGGTATTGTAAAACGCAGAATAAAAATTCAAACTGAAATCAGTCATAAAAAAGATCTTGTTAATTTCGTACGACAAAATTCGAGAACAACAAATGATGACAACACTACATTGTCACACTTCACTTATTTGACAGAGCGTTAGAATCTGCAGATCCGCTGATATCGACCAAACGGTCTATTCTTCCTAAAGAAGTCTTATCACTTATAAAATCTTCAACGTAAAATTTCGTAACCTAAGGCCACGTACAACAAAAAATGACCAATAAGGAAGAACATGAAATACTTTTATTGTTAACATGAGAAATTTTGACTTTGCTGACAATGATTGAGAGAACAAAGTTTTAATTTATACTTTTCAAGTATGACAAGTTGACAGCCCTACTTCCATAGAAACATTTAAACTACTTAGAAACGCTTTATTTCCTTTGTCGCACGATTGTCGTTTATGATATTTTAAATTATAGGTAACAATATTATTGAGCAACTATTGCACTTATAACTTTCTACTTTCGGATATAAATATATGATGTGTTATTACATTATTAGAAATGCTAACAAAACGCACAAATTTACTACTTTTGGAATAATAACTAAATTAAAATAGTTTGACGGTCATTCACCTTTCACAAATATATATATATATATATATATATATATATCTCGAAAATTAAACAAAATTATAGTCTCGGTAATTTTGTCAAATCTATCGTTATCTATATATAAACCTTATATATAGATTTCACAAGCTCTGCCCTTATAACACACTGCGCAGGCGTTACTGCATTACAGTACATAACTACGTGCGTATCGCATACATCATCACTCTTGTACTTCGACTTGTATTACTTACAAATCTATGTCACTATAGATTATAAAAAATATACAATTCGAAAACATTACAAGAGAATAACATATGGAAAATAAAATCGCCCCGCAAACGTAAACAGTTGCGTACGATGCAATTGCATTGCAACCAAACTATGCTCCACCTACAGATTTTATTTCGTGATAAAAATTTATATTCAAACTAGCTGTACCCGCAGTTCCGCACGCGTTTTTTTATCGTATTAAAGAACTATACAGTTGATACTATATACAATTATAGAAATGCTCTTTAAAACAATTGTAAGTACGACACGCACAGCACTTACATTATAGATATATAAATACTAATATGCGTAATGAGGTTTACCATCAGCAACATATTTGGAATTTTAACTCGCCATATAACCTTAATGCACACTTACACTGTGTTAAGAATTAATGAAACTCACAAAGATTTACTTTTACATTACGTTTAATATACATTTCTATTGTAATTAAATATTTAATAACCTCAATTACTTTTTATAAGGTTCGCTGTCTACCAGTGAAAGTTCCGTGAAAGTTGATCAAACCGTTTAGGAGATAGTACTGCGGGCGAAGGCACGGCTAAGAGCTAGTATAAACTAAAATTGTTTGAATTACTTTTTATAAGGTCAGCTATCTGTCAATGAAAGTTTCCTGAAGATCGGTTTAACCGTTTTGGAGAGAGTACTGTAGATGAAGCCACAAACAGATAGCCATACAAACAGACAGAGAGACAAACATTTTTAAAAATGATTGAAATGTATGTACTTCTTATTTCTAGACACCTACAACAATTTTTTTCACGAAAATAAAGTATCTACAGACACGTTGGATTTAAATTCTCATTATATGTATAGATATATAGTACCTGGACGACCGAGACTATCTCGGCTCTTTAGAAAACATTTTTAGATTATAATAAGCTGTTAGGTCTACCACACAAAGTTAGCATTTTTTTGTACTAAAAATTTTTTTTTTAAAGATATGTCTTTTGCTGTCACTCTGATGCGAACTGGGGATAGACGGATTTTCGAAGCAGCCGAATTCCATCTGAGCTATTTTTGTTTTGACAGCGGTGGCGACATTTACCTTTATATTCTAGTTATATTTTTTCATTGCCTGAAAACTGAGACAAAAAGTTTTCTATGAATGAAATCTAGCTAGATCAACTTATCGTTCCGGAAACCACCTACATACTAAGTTCCACGGATATAGCTGACGCCGTTTCTGAAATCCTGAATATATAACAATATACAAATATACAAGAAATGGGCCTACGGCGATCTCACTGATGGAACGAAACGCAACAGTGCAAACATTGTTACTTCACGTCGGTTTTCTGTGGGTCGGGTGGTACTACCCCGGACGAGCCGACCCATTCATGTTAAAACCAATAATAGCTTCAGCGTGGCTATACCACCATCAAATGAAATGAGTGAACTTGAAAGAGTACCAAAGCTACAAGTCATTACTTTTTATTGTAGAGTTATAAAATGATAAAATTATTAGACATGTAGAAAGTAACATGCGCCAGCTAATAAAGAAATAATTGAGTAAGACGCAAGGGTCCGACTGAATATTATTGCAACGGTACAAGAATAGTGACTCACTCATCAGCGTCGGGGTCCTTCAGCAGATAGACGTAGTGGTTGCGTACGGCGCGCATTTTTTCTACGCTGGTGATCACTTTGCTCAGACCTTGCTCAGCGGCCGACTGCACGCCCATCCCGTCGACCAGATCCCACAATTTCTTCTGGGCTGCCTTGTATGTCTGGCTACTACATCGAACATACAGAAATATCTCTTTACAATGACAATTCCATTTTTATTCCTGATTTACACCAATATAGACAATCAATATGTGTTTTTGTGTCAGTTCTTTTTTTTTGTAATACGGCTCAAATAAAAACAAAAAGGAACAATTTTTATGAAATATTATAGACGGGAAGTTTATACTATGATTTATGAAGGTTTCTTTTTATCATTCGGACGGGATAACTTCCACCGGGCCCACTAGTGATTTATAACTCTGATTTGTAGTATTCATCTAACTCAAAGAACCTTGGTGAGTACAACACAAAACATAATCATTGTTTTTTGTGTTGCGCGTAATTTTAAATCTATCATATCTTATAAGATATTCATTGAAACCATGAATTGAAACAATGAAACGATAAATGACAGTGTCAACTCTGATGAATATTCAATGTAGAAGTACCTGGGCGACCGAGACTAGCTCAGTTCTTTAAAAAACATTTTTAAATTAAAATAAACTGTTAGGTTTGACTTATAAAATTAACATTTTTTTTTTACAAAATATTCATATATATATATACATATATCTCTTTTGCTGTCACTCGGATTCGAACTGGGTTTACACGGATTTTCGAAGCAACCGATTTCCATCTGAGCTATTTTCGTTTTGACAACGGCGGCGAAATTTATCTTTATATTCTAGCTATATTTTTTCATTGCCTGAAAACTCAGTTAACAAAAGTTTTCTATTAATAATATCTAGCTAGATCAATTTATCATCCCCGAAACTACCTACATACTAAGTATTACGGAAATAGATGATGTCGTTTCCGAAATCCTGAATATATACAAATATAAAAATAGAATAGATAGATATACTTATAAAATTTATTTAATCGAGGATTAATACTACACTATATTGGTCAAAATAGCATCGCAAATAACCTATCATTTAGTAACGTTTTTGAAAAAATTAAATTGGTTACTGTGGGTTGTACTTGAGTGATATACGTATACTGTTGCAGACCTTTCTATACTACATTATTTTTATATAATTCATAAATTTTAACCAATGTTACCAAAATAAGCGCCCTAAAACTTATTTATTTGAATTGTACAGAGAGACAAGTATTGAAAGCTATGAAAGTATTAAAACTAAATAATTATAACTTTCTTCTTTATTAAAAGTAGTGAACATGCATCTTTTATAGAATATGACAAATGACGATGAGAAAGTTCTTAATATTCTTACTAGGAGGACATGACTTTAAATTTTAAAATGATCTCTTTTTCGAAAAGAATTATAGCCCTTTTCACCTATTCTAATACTGTCTCGAAATTACGTATCGTTTTTTACGCTAAGTGTTTCTGTTCGATATGAAAGGCGTTACCAACGCACCGCTTGCTTTCAGACAATCACATCTCGTATGTTCGCCGAGTTTTCGGCGCTCACAGCGCATGTTCAGATTAAGCGACGCTACGCAAGCGCAGATAAAAGGACGCTACGCATGCGCAGATGAAACGAAGCTACGCATGCGCAAATCAAGTGACGCTTCGTGATGTACACCGCCTATTTTTCCTGTGAACCCCAGAAATTCCATATCGATCGGTAAACATTGCGCATGTCGCCTAGACTGATTCTATATAACTCGGTGCAACTGCATATTGATTTTTAATTTCAGAGGGAGAAGTGGAGTCACACTTTGCAACCTTCCCAACCATACCTAGACGCTTAGTTAGTACACAGAATGAAATCTATGATACAGTGCATAATAAATTGTAATATTGATTAATTTCATATTTTTTTTGTAACACGCCATGTAATCTGAGATAACAAACGATTCGTAAATATTCAATAAATTATAATTTTACGTGTAAAAAAATACACTAAAATCATATTTAATATTGTTTTGGTTAAATAAAACTTTAAAAAATAAATTCCGTTATAAAATAAAAGTTTTTATAAAATTAATAATGGAATAAGAATATCATTCTTTGAAATATATAACATATCGGAATGTATGTGCACATATAGAATATTGCATGATAAATCTAGAAATATGTAAAGTTAAAACAATATGAACCAACAACGCAACCAATATAGTTACGCATGTGTTACAGTCTACCTGTAGAGTCTATGTATCATAGAGATATGACATACATATATTAGGGTGCTTCGTTTGAAGGGAATATTATTTTCCGCGCTCCACTTACGAAATATTACTCAAAATATACAAAAAAAAAACTACCAACGATAAGCTCCTAATTTTAATATTTAATGAATAATAAAAAAGTTATGAGCAAACTACGGCCCGCGAGCCAACTCCGGCCCGCTGAGTGTCGATCCGTCTAAATATTCCAATTATATATGTCTCACACACCTAACGAGGCGTAAAAGTAAATGGTATTTTAAAAGGCTTTAATACAAAATGCATTTTTTCTATAATTCTGGTCCTCCTCTAGAATTTTTTTAACTTTGTGGCCCGCCATTAAAAAAGTTTGCCCGCCACTGGTCTAAACTGTAGAACTTATAAATTAAAAGATGAATTCAATTAACAATAAGAAAACTGTATACAGAACTGTTCATCGAGATTTTTTGTTTTTGGAAATATATAGTTAAAATAGCTTCTGCTGTTTTTATTTCTGTTTTCAATTTCGCGACATTCGGCAATGACAATTATGTACCCGTATGCTTCCAATAATACATTTGTTTATATATCAATGTAATTGTTTAGGAATTTATAAAGTTCTGGCATGGCTACCAGGCCATAGTGGAAATCTGGAAGACCTAAAAATAAAAATTGAATACTACCTATAAAGTGACTCTCCCATGATTGTCTTGATACAGGTAGAATTCTTATCTATGAATCTCCAATATAAGAAAGTAGAAGTTTGTGATTTTGAGTGTTCGGGATAATCTCTGGTACTACCTATCTACTTATCCGCTTCTGAATATTCTTTCACTATTAGAAAGGTATATTAGTAGTATAAAGGTATACTATTTTTATTTTGGTAAATATATATTTTCAATAATTGATTACAATAAACGTAATAAAAATTATCTAATTCCTATAATATGACCTGTGTTGCTGGAATGATCTATCTATACTAATATTATAAAGCTGAAAATTTTGTTTGTTTGTTTGGTTGAACGCGCTAATCTCAAGAACTACTGGTCCGATTTGAAAGTTTCTTTTATTGTTAGATAGCTCATTTATCGAGGATGGCTATAGATATGGCTATAGGTATACATATCATCACGTTAAAACCAATAGGAGGTGAGCACTGATGAAGAATGTCTCAAAATCGGGCTATTTTGGAAGCTTCCGCTGCGTGTTAATGTCAGTATTATATGCGTTGCCATGGTAACGCGATAATATTCTATCGAAAATATTTTCATGTTTTATTTTGTGTTCCTATTCAATAAGTTTATTCTACGTTAGTTTTGTTTACAATTTTTAATTATACGTGTTACGTTTATATCGCAAACATTTCTAAAGTTTATTTTGTGTTGCTATTCAAATACTTTAGCAGTAATAATACTCGTCCAATAAGACAGTCGAAGGAATTAACCCATACTGCCAATTCTGAAGTTGTCAATATAGGTAGTTTTCTTCTATGTCCAAGTTAATGTAAAGGTATAAGCGCCAAATCCTCTATATAATATTTCATAAATTTTTATCTTCTGAACTATCAATACCACAGAATTCATGCCCCGTGGTATTATCTTTCAGTCATTTCACTTAAGCACAATAAACGAACCATATTACATAAAACGTCACCGATTTAATATAAGAGACAAGTAACAAGATTATGAATAAAATATAAAATCCACTACATGGCAGACTGAAATCCCATCAAAAATTTTATTCTACGTTAGTTTTGTTCCCAATTTTTGATATGTGATATGTTACGTGTTATAAAAATAAAGTGTGTGTATATTATAATATTAAAATATATACTTTTTGGTGAATACATACATATATCTGTGGTGCTACAAATATCAACATTTTTTTAATGCTGTCGATATGTCTGTTTGTTAATTTGTTCCGGGTAATCTCCGAAACGGCTGGATCTATTTAAACGGTTTTTTTTTTCTTAGAAATGACTACGCTATTGATCTAGCTAGGTCTTAACAACTTCACCGGACTACAAGTAATATTTGAACGGGAATTTTACGGGCAAATAAGTAACTAATTAGCTGTTTTATTTTAAGCTAGCGAGTTCAGCAGACGTTGCCCGCCCTGATAATAAGACAGACGTCATATGTGTACATATGATTTAAATTATAGCAAGGTTTAATAATAACTTAATTATATCGACACTATGGTCATATTATATCTATATAATAAGAGATTTAACACATATTGTTTGATAATGTTTAGCTTAATGTTTTCATTACTTTCTTATATAATGTAAGTGAGCACTGAGGGTGATACATAGATAGTAGTTTAAATTTCCAGCAATTTTTTTTTCTCGAACTGACTACGCTATTGACCTGGCAAGGTCTTTACAGCTTCACCGGAATACAAATCCAGCTATGTGGCTTATGATAAATCCCATCCCATTCGATACACTATTAGTATTCACATATATAATGTACACGTTACCTGTTACAGTAGATGATGTGCGTGTGATACTTACAAATATTTTTGAAAGAGTATTATTGTAATTTACACTAGATGTGTGATCACAATTTTAAATTTATTTAACATATTAAAAAAACGCGTGCGACGCCGCGGGTAACAGCTAGTACTAGAATAAATCTGTAACAAGTCTAAATCTGTACATTAAATATTTTTTGAAAATTTTAATCAGGATAGAATATGTTATCGATATAGAAGCCAAAAATAATCTTTTTACAATTTTTATCTGTCTGTCTGTCTGTCCCTATGAACATGCATCACTCTAAAACTACTGACCCAATCTTGACGAAACTTGACATAGTGATAACTAATATTACGAGATTACATCAAATATACTTTTTTCCTATAAAACGCAAAGGGTTCTCCAGGATAAAGGATCAAAGCCTAGAATATAACCCGTATTACTCTGAAAGTACTGAAGCAATTTTAACAAAACTTAACACAGTAATAACTGATATTACAAGGCTACATCCAGGACACTTTTTGTCCCATAAAACGCAAGGGGTTCTCCAGGATAATGAAAAACAAAAATTTGTAGTTAACGTAACTAGACTTTTTTGCGACACCTTAGTACAAGAGCCGGCAACGTTGAAAGAACAAGAATTTTAGAATACCTGATTCTTTAATATTTTTGTATCATAGAAGGCAAAGAAACAGGTAGGTCACGTGATGTTAAGTGACCACCATCCTCTATAGACTCTAGCAACACCAGGGGTGTTGCAAGTTCGTTGCGAACCTGTATATGGGGGAGGGTAAGGGAAGGCAAACGAGGAAAGGAGAAGAGAGGTGGGCCTCCGGCGCTCTCACTGACCAAACGAAACACTACAATGCAAGCACTGTTATTTCACGTCGGTTTTCTGTGAGAGGGTGGTATTAGCCCGAAAAGACACTTGGTAGCCGGTTAACGTTGTATTTTCAATGTGCATTTTGATTTATGAATAGGTTTAGGAACATTTTTTCAGTAAGTTTTAAACGCAATTAAAAGCATGAATTTATTATAGTCAGACAAATTTCTTTATAAACAATCATATATGTACCCGCTGATATATTTTATAAATAAAAATAATAAATTTCAAACCAATTATTTTTTTCCATAGCAAAGAACAAATTTCATTTTATTATTACTTTAAACATTATTGATATTAAGATTTCGCCATATAAATTGAAACTACGATAAACGTAAACGTATGACTTGGGATTGACGCCATCTTGAATATATGCGTCGTCGACCATCAGGCTATACGAAATCGAAATACCTTGGGCCGGTGAGGTGAAATATCTCGGCGTCACTTTAGATAAACACTTAATTCGATTCACACACAGATAGAGTACGAAACAAAGCCGCTATGGTCTTGGGTCGTCTCTATCATTTGCTTTGTCATAAGAGTAAAATGTCCCCCAGACATAAACTCACTTTATATAATACTTGCATACGTCCGATAATGACGTACAGTTGTTCGGTCTTTGCACATGCGCAAAATCGTATTCAAAAGTTGCAGGTTCTCCAGAACCGAGCCCTACTTAAAATCACCGGTGCCCCATGGTATGTCCGGAATAAGGATCTCCACAGGGACCTGGAAATGCTTTCTGTCTGGGCGTATATAAAATCACTCACACGTAGTTATTTCAAAAAAGCCGCGTATCAACCCAGCCCTTTAGTGGTATCCGCCGCGAACTATGAACCTGTACCCAACGCTGCGCAGTATAGAAGACAACCGCGACACATTTTTACCTTCCCTCCTGATTCAATCACGTCAGCGAAAGATCAGTACCAGCCTGTCTCTTCAAACAGAGTGTGTTCACGCCCACGCCCGCATAACCACAGATCACGCTGCCGTGCTCTGGGGGTAAATTTTACTCCCGCACACCAGATTAGGTCCCGCTCGGCAACGGCTCAAGCCTAGGTCCGTTCCCTCGGCGAGAAGGCCTTGAGTAAACTGCTCACGCGATACAGTGACACAAAATTTTACATCACTGCTACAACATCACACACATCACCTATACACACGTGCACGCCTACACGCTTACACGCTGTTTTTCTTTTGCAGAGAAATAAACGACAAAGATTTCTACCCTTATTTTTCCCTATCCTATCCTATACAATTTAGAGAATTTTTTCCGACACAAAATACATATGGGAGTTGTTGAGGCAGACATGCTTGGTACACATGCATGTTTCAATAACTTATATACGTATATCTAGATAGCTTAGCTTAAGTTAGCTCAGATAGTTCGCGATTTTTGGACAAAACAGGCGACAGCCCAAGCCGAGGTGTACCGTGTACCCTTGAGTTGGTCGCCTAAACATCCCAAGTCGGTTGAATACCTTCAGCGCTCGCCTCAATAGTTCGGTGAAGCTGTAAAGACCGTTCCAGGTCAACAGCGTATACATTTCGAAAAAAAAATGCATCGATAACATACGCTGCCACAATTATCGCTATCTTTATCGTGCAGCCAGTGCTGCACTAAACTATACCTATATTCTATACACATATTATTTTTATAGCAATAAATCGATCTAAATATTGAGTTAATAACTGACTTAGTGTGAAAGATGAAATCTGTACTTATTTATATCTAAATATAGTAATAATAAAATTACTGCTATTCTAACATGGGTTGAGATTACTTTTATTTTTATTTCCGAAAAATAGCATCAAGCACATTATTGGCAATACCAAAAATATTTTTCAATAATAATTCCATTTTAATAACGTTTCAAAGTTAGTGAATAAAAATCCTAATATTATTTAAAAATCAATATTTTTGTCTGTAAAGGTACGATATGCACAAATAAACGTAACTCTTACCGGCAGCCAGGTAGCCCGTTGTTCGGATGAATATAATATATAAAACTGGCTTGATTGATTCTTTCCGGTATGGCCTCTGCCTATGTAGGTAATTTCACCAATATCAAGTGTGACAAATACACGTTATAAATTTAATGCCAAATATTTAGTGTAACAACGTAGAATAATCTACGATAGAAACATATCAACATGGATAAATTACTAAAAGGTACTATGTACAAAAGTACAAAGATTATTTATAGATATATTTAAAATACCTTTTCGATACAGTTTATAACTCTTAAACAATAGTTTCAAGCAAGTGACAGTTGACGCTTCGGCGCGATGTTTGACGCTTCGATACGCTGTTCATATATTTTTCTTTAATAC
>JACEII010000036.1:3483354-3525006 GCA_014332785.1 Antheraea mylitta
AATAAATAATATTACAATTTACGTAACGACCAATCAGAGCAGAGGCAGCGCCTCGAGCGGGGTCGAGGTGCCATCTTTACCTTAGAAGGACGGACAGTGTTGGTGACATATTCGTTTGATAGATAGCAACGGGTCGAGGTGGATCGTTGTTGAGATTGAGAGATTATATTCGGTGGTTAAAGTAAGATCGGTGCCCCGAATATATATATGTATGTATGTATGTATGTATGTATGTATATATACACATCAAAAAAGTCTAAGCAACATGCGTGATATTACAAATTTTACCATTTATATTAATTAATTTCTAAGTATTTACTCAAAGTGCGTAGGTAAGTAAACTTTTTTGTTATTGACGACATACTGGCTGGTTGTAAAAAAAATTGATTGTTTTGTTTTTTCATAAAATTCAAATGACTGCGAATTTGTTTAAATTTAAGTGCGTTTTAATTTTTTTTTTTTTTCGAATCGACTACGCTATTGACCCAGCAAGGTCTTAACAGCTTCACCGGACGACTAAGGCGAGTGCTAAAGGCACTCAGCCGATTTTATTTTGGCAACCAGCTCAAGGGTGTACGGCATACCTCGGCTTGGCTGTTGCCTGTTGCATGCAAAATCGCGACCTATGTTAGCTAACCTAGCTAACTATTCATATATGTATGAGTTGTTGAAACGTATATGTGTACCAAGCATACACGCCTCAACAACTCCTCCATATATTTATTATCGGAAAATTGAGAGTTTTTCAGTTCGATAAGGGAAAAAAAGTTAACCTAGGCTTGAGCTGCTGCCATGGGAGGCCTAATCGGGTGTGTGGGAGCGAAGTTAACCCCCAGACCACGGCGGCGCGATCTGTGGTTACGTGGGCGTGGGCGTGAGAACGTTCTGTTTCGAGGCACAGGCTGGTACTGATCGTTCGCTGACGTGATATCATCAGGAGGGTCGGTAAAAATATGTCGCGGACGTCTTTTATATCGATCAGCGTTGGGTACGGGTTCGTAGTTTACGGCGGATACCACTAACGGACTGGGATACTGTCAACACGACAAGCGCCGTCCTTTATATGGGCCGTTCGCAGTATAACTACCCGACATTAAAACATAACATCGACCAAATGGTGTCTCAGGTCATTAGTAACACCCGCGATATAGTCTATAGTAAGTCATTAGTATTACGGAGAGTGGCTAATAATATATAGAGTGTGATATTCGACAATCGACTGTTCATATACAGAAGTAGTAGATAAACGTGTTGACAAACTCTTTCGATGGCTGTCGTAGTGTGAGGTAGGTCTGTCCGAACTCGTGTCAGTTATTTAAAAAGTTATTCATTGTTAGAATTGATTCTTAACTGTTTTCTGTTTTTAATAAGCAATAAATGTTTCAAAACTCCCTAACAAAATATATTAGGGCTTTACTTATGAATTTGCCATTTTGTATGAAAAAAATTAAACGATTTTTTTCATGATTTTTTTATTTGTATTAATCGAAGTAATCACCCATGCAATCAATGTATCTTTGGCAATGCAGTGGCAGTTTATTGATGCCCTTCTTAAAGAAATCCACTGGACGGGAGGCAACAAATTCTTCAAAGGCATTTTGTCCTGCCTCTTGGGTATTGCATTTTTTTCCGCCAAGGAGTTATCCAAATTCTGGAAAAAGTAATAGTCTGTAGGCGCAGGGTCTGGTGAGTAGGGCGGATGACGGAGAACTTCCAACCCCAGTTCTTGCAACTCGGAGGCCGTCTGTTGTGCAGTATGAGGTCACGCGTTGCGGTGCACGAGTAGCGGAGACGAGCGATTGACCAATGCTGGTTGGAGATGTGCCAGCTTCTCCATCATTGTGTTCAGTTCTTCACAGTACATCTGCAGTAATGCTCACCCCGTTTGGTGAGAAGCTGTGATGAATCGTACCGGCGCTAGACCTCCAAATAGTAGGGGGTAAGTTTTCGTTTAGGGCATTGTTTAGGTGCTGAACCAAGATCCAACCAACTTGCTAAGCACTTGCGGTTATCAAACAGAATCCATTTTTTATCGCAGGTAACAATGCGTTTAAAAATTTCTTAATTTGTGTGATCGACGCGTACTTCGCGCTGGCGATCATTGAGTTCGTGGGGCATCTATTTGTCAAGCTTTTTTACCTTGCCAATTTGACGCAAATGGACCAATATTGTTTTGACGCTAACGTCTAAAGCTGCTGCTAATTCAGCCGTAGATTGTGTATCATCAGCTTCCACAATCGCCAATAATTCGTCATTGTCGACATGAGCCTTCGGACGACCTTGAGGTTCATTTTTCAGGTCGAAATTCCCAGAACGGAAGCAAGCAAACCAATAACAGGTGGTGCGTTGGTTTGTAGTGTTAGCTCCATAAACGTCGTTGATGTTGCGTTCCGCTTGTGCCGCATTACTGCTACGACGGTACTCATAATTCATATTTACTCGAATTTTTAACGTATCCATGATAACAAAAAAGACTGAAATGCGATGAAAATATAACACTAATCAATAAACAAATGACTAATTTTGAAAAAGTATGAAGTTAACCCAAAAAATAGGCGGTTACATTGACTTTACGAAAATAAAGAAATGTATCGCAACTCATGACACAATTTTCAACTAATTTTACACGACACCATGGGTGGGTGGTATTTCTGGGTGATACTGAATTAAATGTAGTCCGTACATTATGAGGAATAGTGATATGCCCAGTTTGGAAAGGTAATGGATACGTATACCCCAGGCCCTTTTCGTCGATGTTCTTCATAAATGGATACACAATAGAATCAAATGATTAACCAAAAACAAATATTTTTAATACTACTTTTAACTTTGAAAATAAATTCATTTTTGTTCAAAAGTCATCATCAACTGTACTAAATATAACTGTTACAATCATGTAGAACTGTATCATTGTAACCGCGAAGAAGAAGTCATGGATTACTTTCATGAGCAAACAAATTTCCTTGTTTGGCTCATTATAAGGTTCTTCTCACGGTCCCTCTCCGCCGCTTCGGGAGCTACGGCAGCAAGCACCTGCGCTTCTAGCTCCCAAGGAATGGAGCCAGCGAGCATCGTGGTCGCCGCTGTGGGTATCGTCTGATAGCCTCTTATCACCCTCAGCGTCACGGTGTGCTGTAAGCTGTACATTTCGTAACGCACGAACATTGGTGGCGCTGAGGGCGTCCGTCCACAATGGTGTCCCATAGAGGGCCATTAACTGCACAACCCTCATCTACAGGCGTCAGCATGCGGCCTCCACCTCGGAGTTCCGGTGCCGCAGTCGACGGCTGCGCCCGAACAGCCGCCGAGCCACGGAACAGGCCGCCCGGATATCGGCGATCTTCGGCGACCACCAGTACACCGCCAGTTTGTCTGGACGGTGCACATTCCGAGGAATGGACGCGTCGCAAACCTCCGTGCAAGCATCACGGAGGCGGGCTGCGGACGCGTCGCCATCATCCTGAAGGGGGGGGGGGCATGGCCCGAGACTGGACGATGGCCGCCTCTTCTGTTAGTTCACGGTTGAGGGCAGGGGCGGGTGCCGGTCCCGGCTTGGGAGATGGAGACCTCGAACCTGATATATCGATGGTCCGATAGGGTCTCCACCTCCTCAAGTACCCTCCACCCCCGGACACGACGTGCAACAGACTGGGTGGCAAACGAATCTACCACAGACCCCCCGTTCTGCCGCACGCACCTGTGGACGTTCCCCTGGTTGAGGAGGGACAACCCCACTTCGGCTGCATTTAGAATTCAAATCGCCCATGAGGGCATGCTAGCACACCTGTGTTATGTGGAGAAGCTTTAGAATCATACAAATAATTTATATTATATTATTTTCTGGGATTGAGACTTTTGAATTAAACATAGTAGAAGTAACATGAAAAATACAAGATTGCTTCTTCTTCTTCTTTAATTTATGGCGCCGTGTGTAAGCAATATACAATTCCGCCAATGTCATGTAGATACAGAGTGTGCGCTGCCTGTGGCAGATAGTGTCATAAACGAAGGAAACCGAGTTAAAAATGTAATTCAAAAATGAAGATAATTAGTTTTGTTTTGAGACTGAGTTATTGCGTTTCCCACAGATGTACATAAGGGTAGCTTAGATATGTGTCGATTAAGAAATAGACAATCTGATTAAAGTTTAATTTTGTTAATTTTAATAAATAATGACAATACATGTAAAATTAAAGGGTAATTATTCACTAAAGCTAAGATACACGTAAGGTTAGTAGGATGGGGAATATAAGGAGGAAGGACTTCAAAAAAAGAGAGTCTGTTTCTCAAACAATTAAAAAATATATGATCTGGAGAACTTTTGTCAAGGCGGCATTCGCAGAGAGAATGATCCCTAATCCTTAATTTAAACAAATGCACCGGTGTACAAGTATGACCTAGATGAAGACGACAGATGATGGAAGTAACGGCATAACTTGATATGGGAATTTTAAAAGTCATGGTTTTTGGGGAACTTCCTGGGTTTCGGGGAACTTCATTTTGATAAGAACCGTAAGATTTGCCTTTACATTTTCTGAAAAAATTCCAGTCCTCTTGCCATGCTTCTAATAATCTAGTTTTAGCTAAAGACTGTGTATCTTCTGTATACAGTCTAACCTTATTCAAGGAACCTGATTAGATAGCATTTTTTGCGCAAGAATCCACTGATTCTTTGATGCCAAAAATATGACACTCGTATATTAACCCTCCAATTTTTTAAATCATCAGATGTCTGGATTTAGTACAAAAGAGATTAGAAAGAATAGCTCGTAAGCAACTTTTACTGTCAGAGAAAATTATTGCTCTTTCTAATTTGTTTGATTTAATGAATGACAGAGATTCGAAGATGGCAGTAGCTTCTCCGGTAAAAGCAGATGGAAAATTTGTGCGGTGAAGCTGTTAAGACCTTGCTAGGTCAATAGCGTAGTCAGTTCAAGAAAAAAAAATGGAAACATTTCGTTTGTCATACAAATAATTTATATTTGATTTATTGTTTTTTTCTTTTATAAAATACTAGTTTACAATAATAAAATAACAATAAATATATACAAAACAACAAAATTGTAGTATTATAAACCTTAACAATAAGCCTCCGAAGGAAAAATCACTTTCCTTTGCATGTAACTTCAAACACTGTTTTAAAAAAATCTCTGCAGGGCGTGGTGTTGTTCTTGAAAGGGGAACCAATCCCTATAAAAAACAACCCTTAATAACCCCAAATTCGTGATGCGAATTCCTAATGCCAACCCAAACTATATTTGGCTTAATTTCAATATACCAACATCTAAACAAGTATATTCCTTGATACATTCAGAACCAGATACATAAGAGCATTAGCACTTCTTAACCGCGCAAATTATTTTTTATCATTTTGTTTGTGAAAATAATAAGGCTCATGACAGAAATGGCTTCATCAAAACACAGACGGACCACATATTTATATGAACATTTTAATTTGAATATTGTAGCTATTATTCAGTTAAAATTTGTGATTAGCATACGCTAATTGAAAAGAAAAAGAACTTACTTCACTCGAGTTTCACGTGAGCGTGGTAGAGCCATGGTGTAGTCCAATTTAGTAAACTCATCCGGTAATATGTCATTTACGGTAAATGACACTTTATTCGCCATTTTTCGTGTAGTCGACAAATTCCTGATTTTAAAAAAAACGAAATTTAGTATTATATGATATAATTTTCACATTAGTCTCAAATAAGTCGACTTACCAGTTGGTCGCACGACAATGCACTGTAGCTCGCCGCTCGAGTCGTCTGGGCTCGCAAACTTTCAGGTTTCAATCGATTGAGCTTCGCTTCAAGCCCTGGATATTGATCACATACATATAACTTTATGTAGAGAGATAGGAATAGTAGTTCCAATACAGACTGCACATTACAAAATGCACTTTGCCATTAGTATCTACAGAACTGCAAGATGTAAAACTAAAAATGTCAAATTAAAACAGTGTTGCCAGCTAAACTAAAACAAATGGCAATAGATTGCGGAGGCCGCTAGTTATCGCTACACTTATAAATTATAAGTACTATTTTTTTTGTTGTTCAGATATGAAATAGATAATTAATAATACCTTTTACACAAACCCGTCTGTTCTGAAATGGGGGGAGTTTTTGGCGGGATTTTAGTCTGTCATGTAATGGATTTTATATTTTGTTCACAATCTTGTATTACTTGACTCTATATTGTATAAAATTGGTGGTGTTTTATGTAATATTGTTCATTCATTGTGCATAAGTGAAGTAAATGAAAAATAATACCATGGACCAAGAATTCTAAGATGCCACATTGTGCCACAGTGAAGCGGATATTTAAAAAAAAAAAATTAGTTCTGAAATTTGTTCACATTGAGTCTTATTGGATTTGTAATAACATTGATGTGAATAAACATTTTCTTTTCTCTGTCATGTTTATTTGTCAAGTTATGGGCTTCTAAAAGACAGTCATATTTGAAATATGGAATTCTAAAAAGTAATTTTTAGAATCGAACAAATTTACAATAAAATATAAAACATAGTCCTATGAAGTTGTTAAGATCTTTTTAGGTCAATAGCGTAGTAAGTCGAAAAAAATAATGACACGTAGCTCGTACATAAGTTCACCAACTTTGGAGAAAAGCCATTCTAAAGTTATTCTTTTCCCTTTTTCCCTTAGAAAATGCCAAAAAATAGTATTTGTATGACTTATTTCGATTACGTTGATCAGTATCATCTAGTCTGAAGTAGATAGTTATCTAGTCCCTAACTAGAACATCCAACGCTAGATCTCTCTAAATAATCTTTTTTTTTTCCTCGAACTGACTGTGCTATTGACCTAGCAAGGTCTTAACAGTTTCACCGGATTACTAAGGCGAGCGCTTAAGGAACTCAGCCGATAAACTCTAAATAATCTTTTTTTTCTCGAACTGACTATTACTATATTGGCCTTAATTTTTTGGCCTTTATAGCTTCACCAGATTACAAACTAAATAATCTATTGACATTTGATGTTTTATATCCATAACGTCGATTCATCAATGTTGTCGAAATCAGAATATCGATATTAAAATATAGATTTATATCTACTAAACATTGAGGCTTGATCAACATTGATGAATATCGATCATCCCTAGTCTGTGATTTGTTTGCAAGCGTTGAGTTCGGATTTCGGGAAACAGCATTTTTGTTCTTAATTGTTGAAGAAATTATGAAGCCAAAAGGAAAAAGGTAAAATGAATTGCTTTATAATTGTTATTGATGCTGTTTTGTCTAATATAGGCCAATATTTATAAAAGTCATAAATTTAACGTTCCATGTAATGGCGGCTGAGCGCGTCCATGGCATGCAGTTTTGTTTTGATTATGTTGTATTATGTTTTTATGTAAATTTGAATAAGCGCAACATTCGTTATGAGTTAATTTGTTTGATTGTCATGTGAAATGAAATTGGCATCGCGATTCATATGTACGATTTATTTATTATGGCTCAAACATATTGTTATGGGTAAATAATGGCGTTAATGTTTCTTTGGATGTGTTGGATATTACAACTTTTGATTTATAATTGACTTTTTGTCTCAAAGAGGGTTATTTTGCTGTATGTACATAGGGAGGTTAGTAATTCGATTTCTCATTACTTTGATGAGGTCCTGGTCAAAGAGAACACGCCAAACCCATCCATACAACAAAGAATAATCTTACAAAAGGAAAAAAAACAGGAGTCTACAATTACTTTCTTACCCTTTATATCAATGTCTAACATACTATAGATTTAATTGGCTTCTTCCGACGCTGGGCGTGTCACTATTTATTACCATCCCCTATATCATAATTATCCTTAAGGGGGGAAGCTGGTCTAGAGAGTGAAAACATGGGCATAATTTATGAATTTTTTGTGACTCAACAAAAAGATCAATCGAAAATCAGTGAAAGAGGTTTTATAATTTAGGTTTTAATATACAAATACAAATTTTTTCGTGTTAATTAAATTCCAAATGGCGGCTGTCCAACATTTCTTTGGAGGCATCTCATTTTTTAGACGGGTCCATGGCCGAAGATGTAACCTCTTTAATTTTGGTCCTGGAACAAAATCCCAAAAATTTTTAGTTTCTTGCTGTTGTTACAACAGCAAGAGACGTACGTAGGATTTTTTCGTGAAATGGTGCATGTTTGAACAAAACATAAAAATTTTCACTATAAAAAAATGACAAAATTGTTGATTAAAAAAAACTATGCAACATAAAAAAAACCTACGTACGTCTCCGGAGAAAGGTATTTCGAATGTACTGTCAAAATTTCGTATAGATCAGCGAAGATTTGCTCGAATTATGGCTTCGGCCAGTTCAAAAAAAGTGATTTAGAGAAAAACGCATTTTAAGTAAGTTTTAAGTACTACAAAATCATATTAAATGCGTATATATCTTTAATCTGCAATGCCTGCGCCGTACAATTGCCCTTCTGTATCAATGTCTTCGGCTTCTTTTTCCTTTTAGAATGCTTTTAATTGCATGTGGGCTTCTTTTGCGCCCACACTGAGTGACTGCTCCGCATTTTTGATATGGTTCCATCAATCTCCATGCACACGTTATAGCGGTTTGGTCCAATTTTCATCCCCATGAAATTGAATACGTGTAGAACTGATCTTAGTCCATCGTTGAAGACACATGAAGCAATACTGGTAGGAATATCCACAATCACTTTACCCGAATTCATAGTTTTTGGAGTCATTGCCCACACAGTTGAGTTGAAATTCTCGTTGTTATTTTGTGTGTAGCCTCCGATACAACGAGTGAGATGATCATCCGATGTAAGTCTTTCGTAGATCGGCTTTATAGCTTCGAACAGCACGCATAGGTGGTTTGTGTTGATATTCGTCCAAAGTGTTCGTAGTTTTCGCTTTTTGCCACAAGCACCAAGAATCTTCACCAGTCGGGCAGCGGTCGTGTAGCGGATTTTCATCTGTAGACATTTTGTGATCAAGCGTTGCCCAGATAGCCTTCTTCATATCTTCAGTTGAATCACAATTCTGACGAATGGCTAACCTGTAATAAATTGACAATTCATCGATGACTTTGCCTGTCAATATACCTTTACCTCCCAAGCCTTTTGTATTTTTTTTTTTAAGTTTCGGAGGTTGGTATTCATTCGTTTTTGAATGTGATCAACACATTCTTTTTTCGTTACTGTAGTATTTTCGTAGGATTTCGCTTTAGTAATGCCTTTAAATGTTTTCAAATCGCCATCGCCGATATAACTCACGTACTTTACACCATGTAATGTTTCGGAGCGCTGGAACATTTCAATTGCCGCGTCGATTTTATTATTATTTTTAAGACCCTAAAGTACCTATTAAGACAAAATAAAAAAAACGGTTTTTTCAAAATTCTAGACCAGTTTCCCCCCTTAAATATTTGTTTTTTGACGTGAATACGGCTTTAAATTTACTACCATACAGGGGCAATCCAAAAACTTAATGATAAAAAATCGGGAGATACAGTTTGGCAATGTAGTGTCGAATCTATTTTCTACATCCAAAATTAAGTTATATAACTGGTTAGCTAAAGTTTCAAAGAATGTATTACGCTAAGTTGGGACTGTAACACATCTTACGCGGCGGGGAACGAAGCGCCGACATTTTGAGTTCATTCTGCTCCTTTTTGAGATTTCAGTTTAGTATAACTTTCGATTCTGTGAAGCTTCCGATTTTCATTTAATTTTCAATCGATTGCCTTTGTCAAAGTCTGGCGATTATATATAAAACATTAGTGTAAAATCATCACTGTGTATATAATGTTGTTAAAAAAAATGCCTATATGCATCAAAAAGCCAATTCCAAATACAGAAATCGTTTAGGGTTGGGAAGAGCACCTCATAACCAATTAAATGGTACCAATAAAACACTATATAACTGAGTCAAGCAGTGCTGGCAAGGTAAAAAAATGAGTATGGATGAGCCGGTCACACAGACCTATAATGAGTAGTTAATTTATTCCCTGAACCCATTACATGGAACAGTTACCATCAATAAAAAAAACATGGAAACCCAGAGGACTTCTTATGATTATGACATACATAAATAATAATAATTTATATATAAAATATTGCCTGTTACATGACGTATTGATGTACAAGAAATGGCTGTGTCATGACAAGGCCACACCCCTATTTTTTAGAATAGTTCAGGACACATTCCATTACAGTATGATAAATATCTTCTATTCCATCTATTCCATTCATTTTACCATGAGACAAAATGTAAACAAAAAAATCAAAGGTTCTAAAACTTTTTTTTTTCATAAATATTATACTAGTAACCACTTGCAACTTTCATCGCATTAGTTATAATATACTACTCTATAACAATATAATTTATTATGTCACTAGGGGTTAAATATATTTTCCTGTAATAGAGAATTTTCAGAATCAGATCATTAGTTTCCGATATTACCTCCTATGAATATATTTACAATTAGATTAAGAATTTAACCGCAGCATCCACTGATTTTAAGTACATAGTGTATGACGGTAACAAGCAAAGCCCAAAAGGCAGCTAGCTCTCAAGTACAAACTATTTTAACACATTAGTATGTGCTTAGAGAAGATTTTAAAATTTAACTAGTCCAATCAATGTGGTCATCAATGATACTAACACTAAGCTTCCCACATCACTATAGATATAAAAATATATTATGTCAATCACAAATAGATATTACAAAAGACAGTGTGCTTCATACATTTATTTATTGAAAAAAGTCTGAAGACTGTTATATTATCACCAACTCTTGTCTAACTTTGATAGAATTTGGCTGAACCATTATTCAAATGCATCTCAGAGTAATAATCAGTATCAGCTTTCTTTGTCTCGAAAATTAATGCACCATCTTCTAAAAAGCCTGAGTTAGATCCTGTAAAATAAAACATTTATATTTAATTCACCTATATATTTAAAATAATCTAATATCAGATAAAGTAATGTATGTTTTTTTAATGTTCAGAGTATAAAATTATTAAAATTGTGTTTTCTTCAACACACTAACAGAGAAATCTGAACGTCATTTGATAGTTATATGCAATTATTCAAACTGTTTCATAAGCAAGCAAGTCCTATGAATATAGGTTAAAGTTGACTCCTCCTCGAAATATTGTAACCTGCTAAAATAATAAATTAAACAAACGCCGTTAGCATTCACTGTAGTTCAGTGATTGCCTTGCTAGGTCAATAGTGTAGTCACTTCGAGAAAGAAAAAATTGCATTCAGTGACTCTTTGTATTTTGTGAGGTACCATGTTTAGTTTTATATTTATAGGTATATATGAATATAACATTTTCATACATTATAGTTATTCATAGACATCAAATTTATTAGAAAGTTTAGTGATGAATATATTTGACCTTAAAGAATAAAGCCGTAAACATCTATGAGCTAAATTACCTATATGAAGTATGGTTGTGACGACTCCCACGATAGGGAGTCGCCTGTGATGAGAACGAGAAGCCCACGATACTTAAAGGCGATGGTGAGGAATAACCAGATCTGACATGTCACCAACAAGAAGGTGGAACAATTTCCTGTATGTGAGTTATGCGATTACTTACATACGTTTTCCATCGATAGGACGGTGATTTTAGCCAAGCCAAAGTCACAGTCGAGTCAGACCAACAAAAAATCCCATCGAAGTGCAGTCTTGTCAGCGAATACTGTTTGAACGTAGGCGACAAGATCTGCTAAGAGAACAGCAGCGCATAACTCTAAGCGAGGTATGGAGATCCTCTTTATTGGAGCAAGCGCCATTAGCCGGTTTGGCACTTGCATCGAAAACCACACGTAATTTGGTGGTTAGACTAGTTGGTTTGAGCATGCCGTGATGCGGTATACAATAGGTTTGATCTGAAGAGGGTCGTTGGATCACTTCCATGTGTCCAGAATCAAGGTAATCACTCATGAACGCATTATAGTCCACTCTAAGCTGAGAATCACGTGATAAACGTCTTTCGAGAGATAGCAATCTACGATGTGCCAATGTGTAGGAATCACCGAAGGTAGGCGTGGGTGATTTAAAAGGCAAACAAACGATATACCTTTCGTCGACGCCTCTGCAGTGTGTCGTATGGAAGATATGTTCACAAAGAGCGTCTTCATCACTAAGTGCTGACGATTTGGGAAATTTATCAATTTCCCAGAATTTACGAATTTGAGAATCTAGATTTTCAAATGTGCATATCATTGATTTACAAGAAGTAGATGGGGCAGATGGAATATTTCCCATGACCATCCGACCTAATTTAGTATTGAACGCTGTAGGTCCATCATGGCCGCAATCGAGATGTTCACCTGAAAAGATCTGACAAAATACGTCAACGCCTACTAGCGCATCGATTTGTGCAGGCACGATGAAATTTGAGTCAGCAAGCTTAACATTTGTCAACTGCGGCCAACGAGCAATGTCAATTCTGCTAGTGGGCATTTCACTGCATATCTTAGGAATCACAAGAGCTTCTACAACTATCTCAGGACCCTCCTTTAGACCACGAATCTGAAACACAGTAGAAGCAGCCGTAAACGACGATGACTGACCAATACCTTCAACAAGTGACATGGTTTTCTTGAGAGTTAAACCTAAACGTTGGGCACACTTGTTGGTAATGAAATTCCTTTGGCTCCGTTATCTATGACAATACGAATTAAGCGATAGTTGCCAAACTTATCTGAAATTTCGACAGAGGCAGTAGCAAGAAGCGAAATATATGTAGCAGACCGTGAACCTGCCACCAATGCCTGTGATGTTGCCGCAGACGAAGTGATAGGTGACTCTGCGATAGCATCCGAGTTTGTCGGTAAGGTAGATGAAACTACATTGGCATTTGTCGACCCGAAATTGTCAAAATGCAATGTAGTGTGGTGAAGCGCGTTGCATTTGAAACAGCGATTGTTCGACGAGCAACATTTAACGAAATGACCTTGACGAAGGCAATTCACACAACGATGATGTTTCTTTACAATAGCGAACCGATCACGTGGGCTGTGATCACGATAAGTGGGACAATTAGTCAAGGTATGTTGTGCCTCACACAAAACACAGAGCTCATTGCTTGGTGACGACGATTTCACAACTAAAGCCCTTGTTTTAGTGATAGGCGCACGAGTAAGCTTACTATGCACATTCTGAAGCGGGGACACATTAGATATGTATACCGTGCGCGAAGAGGAAGCAAGCGGAGTGCAAGTTTCGACGCCAGAAGTGGCGCCACGAAGTAACCGCGCAGAGAACCGTGCTGCCCTTATCTGAGGCTCGGCAAGCTCGAGTGCTTGGCCGACTTTGTTGAGGTAGTCTAAAAGAGAATCAAAGGTTGGAATGTCTTTATCATCGTTTTGCAATTCAAACCCTTGACGAGGTCAGGATCAAGTTTATTGATCAAGAGATACAACAAATGGAAATCCCAATCCTTTACAGGCAGCTTCAAGTTTTTTAAAACTGCGATATTCTCCTTGAAAGTATCTACGAAACGGCGTAACTCGCGTGGTGAATCTGATTTAAGAGTTACATTTTGTAACTCCTCCCAATACCGAAAAGCTAATTTACGCTTACATTGATAACGATCAATCAAGGCCACGTAAGCATCTAAGTAATTATCTTCCGAAAGCGGAAACCCTTTTAGAAGTTGAAGTGGTTCACAGAAGCGAAGTTAAAATCGAAAAGCGTTCGATATTCGATAATCTCTTGTTATGATGTACAGTTGTGTTGTACATATAAAAAGAACTCCAAGAGGTAATATCTCCATTAAAGGTTAATAGATTTAAACGAGGTAGTTTCACAGATAAATCATTCGTGCATACGTCAAGTTGTTGACCATCCGACGGGTGAGTTGATGTGAGTGTGGAATGAATTTCGAGTATCTGGAAATATTTGTTATTGAGATCTTGTCGAATAGCATCTTCCTCCTCCAACTCAGAGGAATCTAATATGTCTGAATAAATCTTGAAATGTTGTTCTTCAAAAGTCGCATCATTACTTTCGAGACGACTGTATCGAGACAGGAACATTGACAAAAAGGATTTATCACTTTGAGCATCTAAAGCCGATGATAAACAATCATCTATTCGTTTGATAGATATGGACCGCTTTAACTCTGAATCGCGACGCGCGATAGCCTTCGCCGATTTTAAGCAAAACAATCAAACACTAAATAACTCAAAGAAACAAGGGATACATGTAATGGACTGTAATTCAAATCGATTCAAACAATAAGTAAACAAACCTAAATTATTAACTTTAGCTAACTCGCAACATACAAGAAAAAAAAAGTGTTTATAATTTCGATTTGAATATTAATGATTGTACTCGTTCGGTAATAGCGTGATGATATTCGAACGAAGTAATAAACTCTTCAAATTCAAATAATTTTAAAATGAACAACAATATAATGAACTGCGAGTTCCAACACTCTATTGTTTGAGAGATTAAGATAAGAAAGGTTCAACTATAACAAAAGAACAGGTAATTAAATGAAATAGCGGCCGGCGCAGGTAGTGGACTTTGCACCTGCGTCGATGTACAGATAATCCGACAAAATACGAATTACCTTAAGCTATTGTATTTGCAATGCGATATGTAATGTTTAATATTGGCCGATTAATAATGGCGGTCACGTAAAATATGCAAATAGAAAATATTAATCCGCTATAACACTATGAAAGCTAACAAATAACGAGACTAAATAACTAGTATTATGAATTTCGAAATTTATTATTAAATCCCTAAAGTTACGATTGTATTGAGGAATTGAGTTATTTGTAACGTATATAAGATGGTGACCGAAATAAATAATATCGGGTAATTATGTCACTTCTGATGATGAGTCAAGCTAACTGTTCCCATCATAAAAAGGCTCCCTGGTTCGATTAAATCAAAAAATGGTGACAAGAAGATTCGGTTCGATTGGACCAAAAATGTTGATGAGAAGATCCGGCTCAATTGAACCAAAAAAATGTTGAGAAGATCCGGCTCGATTGGACCAAAAAATGGTTGTGATGACTCCCACGATAGGGAGTCGCCTATGATGCGAATAATGCGAACATCAGCGAGAATGGTAACGAAAGTTGTGATCGCTCACCGGTACTGTCCAAGGTTCGATGCCGGTGGTCGGCGCCGACGAGTTGCGATGATACAAACGCTTATTGCAACATGAGGAACCCACGATTATTTCGAGGTGCACGCGCTTCGCATGCAATGTATGCGATCGAACTGTTTGCGGCGTCACGAGCCGGGACCGATCAACGAACAAATGCTCCTACCCTCGCTGTCATGATTTTTTGTAATACCCGATCTACGCGGCCGCAGCAAAGTATTATCAGTCTTTTCCACCAGGATTATTTAAGCCAATTGGTAAACCTTCACTGTGGTTTCTTTTGTGGATTTATAAGATTTATCTTGCCAAACTTTATTCAGAATGTGTCCTGAAACAAATTAATATAAACAAGCTTAATTTTAATTAAAATGAATTTATAGGTTTTTTTTTTTATTTTGGGAAATCCCTTATGGATACCCACCCTCCCGGGGAGAGGATGGGTTATGTCCGACTCGCACGGACTCAAAACCCCACGGTGTACCGACAGACCGTGATTTTGGGGCGGCAAGGGATCGTTCTCTGCTATTCCCCTTGAATAGCCGCCCCAACGGTCCACCCGGCGGAAGGTTGCCGCCAGGCTCCTACCTATAGAGAGGCAGTTGGGTACACGCCAGTTACCCCCCCTCGTCCGCCGAACCTGTGCAATGAAGGGATGAGCCCCCGACTACATCCCCTCAGGTCCGACTACGGTGGCAGGAGAAGTTGGGCAAATCGCCGCCTCCTCCTACCGGTCCTCTGTCTGTGAAGACGGCCACTCAGGGGGACCGCCGCGCGGGCCCTCTCTGCCGCCTCTTTTTGCGAGATGACTTCTTCACAAAAGGAGGCCACTGCTCGCCATGCCTGCTCGCTGCCGAGCATGGACGAGACCACGCTCGGCAGCGACAAATCCTCTCCTACCACCACCGTCAGAATGCGGCGCTTCACCTCCCACGCAGCACATTCAGAGAGAGTGTGCTGCGCGGTATCTTCCTCAGCGCCGCACTCATGGCAGGTGGCGGTTGGCTCCCTGCGAGCGATCCGGTGCAGGTACCACCCGAAACGACCATGTCCAGTCAGCACCTGCACCAGCCTGAACGACAGGGAGTCCCATCTCCTCCCAATCCACTCCCGCAGGACCGGGTGGACGGTGTGCCTCCCGAAGCGCGCGTCCGCCAAGTCCTGCATCCACCTCCCTATAGCCCCCTCCCGCAACTCCCGCTTTTTAACTTCTATCTCCCTGGGAGCCGGAGGCTCCCTACTACGCCTCCTCGCCGCCGTGAATTCGTACACGGCAGCGAGCACCCCAGCTTCCAGCTCCCAGGGAAGGGAGCCGGCGAGCGTAAAGGCCGCCGCCGATGACACCGTCCGGTATGCCCTGATTGCCCTCAGTGCCACTGTATGCTGCGTACTGCGCAGCGCGCGCACGTTAGTGGCACCGAGGACATCAGCCCAGACCGGTGCCCCGTAGGCGGCCATCGCCCACACGACTCCCATGAAGAGTCGACGGCACCCGGCACCCGTTCCCTCAATATTGGGGAGCAACCGGCCGAGTGCCGCCGCCGCCCTAGCAATTCCCGGCCCGAGCCCCGCAAAGTGGGGCTCGAACCGCCAGCGCCCGTCCAGGGTGAGGCTCAAGTATCTCATGTGGGCACCCACCCTGATCCGGGCGTCCTCCACCATAATATGGGCCCCAGGTTGTGGCTCCTGCCGAGGCCCATGAAAGAGTATGGCCTCGGTCTTCTCGAGGGCCACCCTGAGGCCCAACCTTCTTATGCGCCTGACCACAAGGGTTGTGGCCATCGTGGCCTCTCCTAATATTGTTTATCATTGTTTTCATTTTTTGAAACATAGTAGTAATTAACAGAATTCTATTATATAATCTCTCTTTATACTTTATATTGAGTTTTTGACATAAATACATTTCTGCAATAAGCCTAGTAATTACATAGACAGGCTTATACTGGTCAGTATATAAAAGACACACTTAATGTAATAATTTAATAATATTGATAGTATTAATATCAAATAACATTGGGACACAACTTAATTTAAAACAAATGTCATAACTTTACACTTTTCACAAAGATTTTTTTTTTTTTTTCGAAATGACTACGCTATTGACCCAGCAAGGTCTTAACAGTTTCACCGGACTACGATTTTCACAAAGATGTCTTATGCCATTGCAACTATATGTATATAATAATAATATGTATATTTAATTAACCTTTATCAGCCATGCCTCATCCACATAAGAAATTTATCAACCCTTGTTTCTTAACTTTGAAGCTGTTTTAAAATATTGTATTCTTCACAATAAATCTTCCTGGCCAATTCTTTCAATTTTATGAGAATATTTAGTGATAAAAAGTATTCCTTTTCAAATTAGGCAACGTGTCATTAGCATTAACTCCTTCCAGAACCTTATTGATAGAATGGCAGTTCATTATTAAACTAAAACATGTGTACATCTCAACATATTGCACCCATATAAAAGTCGTCCATTTCAACTATAGTGTGCCTTGGTAAGTGTGGTAGAAATGGTTGTAGACAGCTCTGTTCTCCTTTTTATTTATCTGTTTCTGTAAATCTGTATACATAAGCTCGCGATATACCTGTTATATCACCAATTTTACTTATATCATTTTTATACATGTAAAAATTTTTAGGCCAACTCACTTACATGTATAAATATAGACAGTCATAATATCCTTCTCTGTAGAAAGCAACAATGTATTTATTTTTTCGGCGAATAATTATATAAGCGTTACCTGGTCCAGGTAAATCCATGATTTTAAATCGTATTTAATTGTAAATCCATAAACAGTAACAAAACAACAACAACAAACAAAGCTTAATATATCAAAACATATTTGGTAGTGGTAGAGCCAAGCTGAAGCTATTATTGTTTTCAGCACGAATGGGTCGGCTCGTCCGGGGAAGCACCACCCTCTCACAGAAAACCGACGTGAAGTAACAGTGCTTGCATTGTTACGTTTCGTTCGGTCAGTGAGAAAGCCGGAGACCCACCTACCCTCCCCTTCCCCTTCCTGATTCCCTTCCTGCCCCTCCCCCAACCTCCTCCCAAATACAGGTTGGCAACGCACTTGCGACTCCTCTGGTGTTGCAAGTATCTATGGACGGTGGTGATCACTTAACATCAGGTGACCCATCTGTTCGTTTGCCTCCTATGATATAAAAAAAAAACGATAAAAACTTATAATAACAAGAATATTTAATAAAACGTAGTAAAAATGATACACGGGCGTATCAACAACAAAGATAAATAAAATGGCGGATATAATCCGACTAAGCACAAAAAGTGATATTTCACTATGAAAAGTACACATCAACGGTACGTCATAATTGGGTAGTGTTACAAAGAAATTTATACTTGACAATGAGTACTTTTGTAGGTCTTTTAAGTGTAAGGATTACACTGATGAACTGAAAATATGTTTAAAATTGTTTAAAGCATTTTTATTACATTTAATAGTTTTCGAAGATTGATTTCAAAATTTATTTTGTCACACAGTACAGTAAAGTTTTGCATGTTCTGGTAAATACTATTTATTTTTATTTCACATTTTATTAGTAGCAATCTTGACCCAAAAAGAGCCTTTTTAATGGTTTGTTTACATTTTGTCTCAGTATTTGATGAATACGGTATAGTTAATAACAAACTAGGCATTTACTATTTTTTTGAGTAACAGTCATATTACACGTGAATTTCTGTTATAAGCAGGAATGTGCAAGCACAGAGAAAGTTTGCACAGGGAGCATATGTGCCTCCATCCAGTCAAACAATAGAACGGAGGCGAGACACACAAACACACAGGGATTATAATATTCCCAATGTAGTTCATAACACTATAATAAACATGTCAGCAACCAGTTTGCTAGATCATGTTACTTTCAAAAGTAAGTAATGCTTATTTATATTTTTATTATGTAAGTACAATGCTTTGTTGGTTAAAGAACAGTGATAAATAATCTCACTTTCTTTGTGTTAAAGATACTATCAGATTTCAATCCAATGTTCATACATAGATCATCTATATACATAATTGCTATATGGACTATCATTTATGTGTATGACCTTGAGATCCACTCCTAGAACTGTGAAACAAGTCGAATATTCAGTATGATGTATGTAAAATTTTGATATTTCAACATTAGTTTAGGTGAACACTCATTATGATCTTATTTAGATGATTTCACAGAAAATCAATAGCTTCGACACTGAGTATGTTCATAGTCCTGTTACTCTTTTCTATTTTAATGTGTAGATTAAATATCGAAAGAACAGTAATTCAATTTTATGATGAACAATAAGAATCATACCACCGAATAAACGTATGAATGTCAAAGTGGAAACAAAGAGGGCATAATTAAATATAATAATAGCAAAATCTTCTATCCAAATAAATGAAACTCTTCAAAAACATTGGATAATTATAAATTCTATACTTGATTTTTCCTTTATCATTTATTTAAAATTCATAAAGTACACTCATCAAAAAAGTCTAAGCAACATGTACTAATTTAAATTTTAGGATGGTTCTTCACATTATAACGTTGTATTTTATTTTTAAAATAATATCTTTAGGGTTCTATGATGTAACAATAACAGCTGTTGTCTTTATAAGTTCTTTTAATAACAGAAATGAACAATATTCCTTTTACTTTTACGTATAATACTCCTTTTACGGCCTGGATGCTGTTCAGCTGGTTCTCCTGTATAATTGTAGCGCTGCCAAAGACGACAAATAACACTTCTATGAATGCCAAAATGTCGAGATACCTGAGATTGATTACTTCCCGCTTGCAATATCCCTACAGCTCTTTGCATTTCATCTGCCATCAAATGACGTTGCTTCATGACGTAAAGAATATCTAACAATTCAATTTTGTCGCTAACTTTATTTCAATGGTTGGTAAAATTATAAAATCAAGACTAAACGTAGCAATTATTACGCACTTAAATTCAAACAAATTCGCAGTCATTTGAATTTTATGAAAAAACAAAACATAATCAAATTTTTTTTTACAACCAGCCAGTATGTCATCAATAACAAAAAAGTTTACTTACCTACGCACTTTGTTTGAGTAAATACTTAGAAATTAATTAATATAAGTGGTAAAATTTGTAATATCACGCATGTTGCTGAGACTTTTTTGATGTGTGTATAATGGAAGAGTTGCATTTAAATAATGGAAAGAGAGAGGGTCATGGATTCAAGGTCTAATTAATATGTAAAAATTATGAAGTATTATTATGTTCATTTTTGTGCAAGCATAAAACATCTAGTTTTTTTTTTACATTTTTGAGTGTGCAAAACTTTAAAAGTATATTCCTGAAACATGTTATATTTGATGTCATGTAACAAAACTATGTAATCAGTAATCCTATTGTAATTGTTCTCTGTTTGTAATATTTTTTATTTCCAAATGAATTTTCTGTCTTTTTTTTACAATAAGCACGTCTTTTACTTCAAAGTTCAATGAAAAGCTGAGAGATGTTATAGAAAAAAATCTCAACAGTTTTACTTCGAGAAATATTGCACCTTCTATATGCTATTTACTTTTTGGTGGCTATGATATATTCATGTGCTGGATATAGTGTAAATGCAAAACAATATCTTCTAATGCACCATGTTAGCGGACCTTTGCTACCATTGGTGTATTTGTGACTATTTTGAAAATAAAATTAAAAGATCTATCTCTATCGTTACATACTGGATAAATCAGCATTACCTATATCTGTAAAACATGCCTTTTCTCATTATTTCTTTTAATGTTTTAACTTATATGCATGATTAAATATGCGCTCTCAAAAAAGGTCCATTTTCACTGTTTTTCTCTAAGAATTACAACAAAACTATTGAACTTTGGTAAACATAATGAATAACTACAGATACATTGAATCTGTTAACAATGATGTAGAGATGATTGTTTTTTTTATGAATAGGTTTTCATTTAAAAAATCAATTCTCTGTCGTCCCCTCGTGCAAAACAGCCTGAAAAAGTAGGAAAATCTCAGTAAAATTACGTTTTTCTTAATGAAAAAAAAAGCTTACTTATGCTACATATAGTCAAGTTTAAATGACATAAAATAAAATCCGAGTTATCTATACCACATCTGAGAAAAGAATTATTTAGTTGTAAACAAAATTTCTCGATTTTATGTCAGTTATGATAGACCTTAACACCTATGGAATAAGGTTCAATTTATTTCTTAATTTAGATTCGATACAAACAAAAGTTTGGAAGAAGGATTTACGTCGTTTCAGACTGCGCTTGTGCGCCATAGCGGATGGACCTACGTCGCATTGCACTCGATTAGAAAAAAAAACATCGCTGTAGAAATACGTATACACTTCACAAAACATTTTGAACATTTCGAAAAACTAACCAATTTTTTACAGTGGTCTATATTTCTTCATCATCATATCTCATCACCTATGGATTGGAGCCCTAATAGTACAGATTTTTTAAACAAATTTCTTTCATTCTACAGTGTTTGTTATCAATACATCATCATCAATGGTGGTGTTAAAATATTTAATTTTATATTATTGTTACAGATTTGTACCCACACCTGCAACCTATAGTTCTACTAGAGAGACTTAAATGCACTAGTGTCGAAGTCTCAACATCAAACAGACCTCAACCAGAATCACCTGCACAAGATCGTATAACTACGATAAATAATGAGCATAATATTAATAGCCCTGCTAAAATACATAGACGCAGTACTTGGAGAAAATCGCGGTCTAATATGTCGACTCGATCACGTTCTAGTATGTCAACTCGATCGCGGTCTTATTGTCGCACTGCAAGGGATATTACAGAAAAACCTGTTAAAAAACGTGCCACGGTTCTTGACGACTTTAGTATTGATGATAATCGGCCACTCATGTTCTTTTCTAATAACATGGATAGTAGGAGTCATCGCAGCGAGATCGGATACGAATCTGATTGTGACTTTGAACTAATTGAAACTACATCTAACCACGAGCAATCTAACAACACATTTTGTCCGAATACTGTTTTAGCAGAACGTGATGACAATAACACTTGCACTATTCCTGACAGTCACGTTCCTGAGGAATCAGCATCTACAAGTTATACATGTATGAGATTCATTACATTTTCATTTTATATTGATTGAGGAAGCTGTTTATTATTTTATTATTATTTTGTAATATCCCACTCATACAATTCTTGTCAATGGACGATATTAGTTAAGTCTAGTATATTCTGCAGTCGGTATCATTTACACATACATCAAATTATTAAAATAATATAGTTCAGAAGTAATAGACAAATTCAAGACAATGTGCTTGTTGCACATATGAAGTTTGTGTTTTAAAATTCCTATCATGGTTTATAGTAAATAATAATGCTTTAAAATGAATAACCAAATAAAGTGAATGATTATTGCAAGTTTTAACATAAAATTATAGTTTAATTAGCTATGCCCACGACTATGTCCCTGTGAACTTTAATACACAGTAATAAACTTTTATACACAGTGATTAATAAAATCATTGGATTGTATAATTTAATTTAAATTAAAACTCAAGACTTAGCTAGGCACCACAACATAGTTGTACATCAGATACTATATTTGAAAAACATTATAGCAACATTAATTCTTGATGGCTGCACAGAAAAAACAGAGGTCTTTGTTACAAACATCAAATTCATTCACAAACTGATCCACCGTATAATAAGTCTTTAGACATCATAACTAGCTTGACATGCTGCTTCAACTTACTATTCGGCCCATCGATAGTATTAATTTCGGCTTTATTGTAAAAGCTAACATTATTTTTCTAGAATAATATTACTAGCCATAATTAACCTAAAACATAAGATGAGCAATTTGTCACAAAATTTATTTCGCGTATTTAGGGTATGTCACTTCTTTAATAGAGTCAACTTTTACATTATCACAAATATATATAGAGAGCAAAGTTATGATACCCAATGTCTGAATGATTCGCGGGGCTTCTATGTTATTTTTATAAATTGTGCGTATTGCCGGTTGTTGTAGTAGGAATACAGTATGTGACTCAGCTGCGGTCCTCCACAACAGAATACCATATGATACTGAGCTATAGAAGCAAGCAAAGTAGACCAACCTAATAGTGGTAATATCTATAAATTTACGAATCTTCGATTTTTCGTGAAAATCCATTCAGTAGTTCATGCATAAATATCTTCTCTTTTATGTTCTCTTTTAAGTAAGATCTACATATATTCAAAAACGACATATATGTAAGACGTATTATATATGTCCTGTATAAACTATTACCATACTAAATTTCGTCCCAAGTCTGTCCAGTGGTTTTGCATGTATCCTGTACAAACGACAGACACACGGAAAGACTATTTTTTTTTAAAAACTATGGAAATGCGTTCTGTCTTCGATTCTAAGCCCCACCGGAGTATTTTTTCTTAAAATACTTGATGAACAGATTTATTATATGTATACTTAGATTTCATATGGACTTAATTAAATAATCAATTTCTACAGGTGATCAAAATAATAGATTAAAAGTAAATGTCACATCATTTGATAAGTTTTTAAATGTTTAAACAATGATTCAAAATTATAAGCTCCGTATTCGTGCTTCCTTCATTCGGGTTTTCACAATTCGCGGATTAAATTTCATTCTTTAATTCGTGCCTAAAGATTTCTTTATTCGCGGATCTAATCTGTACATCGGTACATACATATGTATTTAAAAAGTATTCCGTATCCTTTGAAAACGCGTTGTTAAACGCACTTATAAAAATAAAATAGATTTTATTACAACTATGCCTGTACTATAACTTTGCTGTTAAATGATATCGCTATCGTTCGGCTTTTCCTTTAGCATACCCCACCTTCGCCGCAGTCGGTGTTATTGGGAATGTAAATAAACGGAATATTTAAGTAAAGCAACTTTATTACTCAATCCATAAAATATACTTTAATTACTGTCACATTATCATTTTTTATATACTTGTTTTTTATTTTGTGACCTAGGAACGTATCCCTTATAATCCCATATAAATTACCATTTCATACTTACGGTTTCTGTATTTGCGGCATATTTACGGAACATATACCCCGCGAATAAGGAGCTTTGACTGTTTACATTTATTTTAATGTCAATTGTAGTTATGAAAGTAAAACGCAGTGTGTACTATTACTTACTATTACTTACTATTAATAATTTGTATTCACATCTAAATAGATTTTTTTCTTTTTAGATCAAAACAACCAGTCGATTTTAATATCGGACGAACAACTATCGTCCAATCACAACACAGAGACCCTACACACGACAGAATCAACAGAGACGAAAGAATCTACATCGGAAAACGAAATTGCTAACCATACGCTCATAGATTCACAACTTATGAATACAGAAAATGAAACAGGTATCCAGATAGAGAATGTTAGAACAGAGAGTAATACTTCGTGTCCCAGCAAAAATTATCTTAATGCAAAGGATGTGTCATCTGTCGCATCAAATGAACAATTGATTAACCGATGTAGGACATGTGCGTCTTGCATGAACATAACTAAATTGCAACAAATAGTAGGTTTAGTTGAAAAACCCATAAGAATGACTCAAGGAGATACAAACAATAAATACCAGTTAGATGGGAATGAATATGGCAATACTGCGAGTCAGTCTATACACAGTGGAAGTCGTCCAGCTTCACAATGTCCTCTATTGAACTCTGATTGTGTACCTATCTATTTAGACATCATGTCGGACGAGTGCACCCACATCATACAAATATTGTGGGACCACAGGAACGACAAAATGTTAAGAGCGAGGCTAGTTCCAAAGTCGCAAGAAAATATTAACAATGAACTTTCATTAAAAGGTCGTGGAAATCTTTTGGACCAATTCATAAACAGGTTGAGTACAAGCAACAGATTACTTACATGTGAAGTTTCCAACAATTCAAATCAAGAATATAATGAAACACCTCACATGAATAATTCAACTCAAGTATATGATGAAATATCTTTAAATACAAATAATTTGAATCAAGAACATGACGAAACGCATATCAGTGTGACTCATTCAAATCAGGAATATGCTGAAATTGCTCCCAATACAAATAATCCAGATGAAGAACATGATGAAATGCCTTGCAATATAGATCATTCAAATCAAAAAGATGAAAATACGCGTCACAATGTAAATGATTCAAATCAAGAACGTGACGAAATGTCTCCTAATACCAACAATTCAAATCAAGGAGATGATCTAATACTTCATAATATGTGTAATTCAAAACAAGGATATGATAATATATTTCTTAATGAGAACGATCTTAATCAAGAGTACCATGAAATGCCTCACAATCATTCTCAGTGGTGGAACAAAACTTTACAAAGAGGTAAGAATGGAATAATCTATTTAGGGAATATACCCGTATGACGTGTCCCATTATTATATGCATTTTGCAAAAAAAAAATGTCTTTCTTTGTATTGCCTGCATTCACAGTTAATCCTCGTAATGTAATGAATATAATAAGAATGTAAATCTAACATGGATGTACTTTTTCGATTTTTGTAAAAAAAATTTGCAGGTGTCTAGAAATAAGCAATAGAATACACCTCAATCACTTTTAGAAATGTCTGTCTGTTTGTATGACCACGCGTCACTGCTAAAATATTGAGTTCACAATAAAACCTCAACAAGAAAATTATAAAACATATCCTCAGGAGTAACAAATTTTTTATTTCATTAAAATCTGTCCACTCTATCAAAAGTTATTGTTTTGAATGAGGACTGGAGTTAAGTACTAGAGAAGAGTAGTAATCTATACTAATATTGTAAAGCTGGAGGGTTTGTTTGTTTAGTAGGTCTAACGCGCTAATTTCAGGAACTATTGGTCCGATTTTAAAATTTTTTTCAGTGTTAGATAGCTCATTTATCGAAGGCTATAGGATATACATATATGTATATATACATACATATATCATCACGATAGGATCAATAGGAGCGAAGCATCAATGAAGACTGTTTCTACGTCGTTTTTTTTTCTTCTAAGAGTTTCCACGGCGTGTTAGCGTTAGCGTACAGTACCTATTCCACGCGAACAAAGTCGCGGGCAGAAGCTAGTCTATACTAATATTATATAGAGGTAAAGTTCGTGACGTTCTAGGGGGTAATCTCAGGAACTACTGGTTCGATTTGAAAAATTCTTTCAATGTTATTTAGCTCATTTATCGAGGATGGCTATAGGCTATATATCACCCTAAGACCAATAGGAGCGGAGCACCAATTAAGAATGTTTAAAGATTGGGTTATTTTTCTCTTAAGATGCTCGTATTAGCGTTGGCCCAAAGTATCGAACGAAGTCGCGGGCAGAGGCTATAATTCAATAAATGCTTTGTACAGTCAATCATAAGTATCGGAGATTTGCTTAGTAACTGTATTGCACTAGAAACTGTTAGTTTTCAATCAGCTGATGTCCCGGTAAACGTGCATCACTGTTACTATATACGAGTTTTAACATCGCTACACGTTGCGCCCCATATTTGAACATATCTCGCAAAATAGCGAGATTTTTTGAGTACCTGACGAAAACCTAAATGTTATTTTCATGATCTCTCTCTCCTCCCTCCGCCGCCTGTGAACAGGTTACATAGTATGGGTACATTCTCTTAAATAATTTCAAAAAAAAATTACCTATTCTGACAGAAAGCCTTTATACTATAGATGTCGAGAATAATACTACACCGGCACCAGATCCGCTACGCTTTGCTACCAATGATGAACGAAACTCAGATACACACAAAGAAAGTATCATAAACCGTGATAAAGAAGTGACTTCTAACCAAGAAGACATAAATGTGGAGTTAGATGATATAGAAAAAATGGTGTTTGAGGAAACAGAATTATTAGATCCTACAGAAACCATTACTACAGAACAAGAACAGATGCCTCCCCAACACAATTACCCTGATAATCTTTCTTGCAACAAACAATCATCTGGTGATGATTATAATGAAGACTTGTGTTCAAAATATGAAGGTGATTTGTTAACACCAATTGATATTAATAACACTATGGATGAGGCAAACATTGAAAATAACTCAATCATAAATAGGAAGAGTCTTTTCGACCCCACATCTATAATGAACACAAAAAATAAGACTAATTACGTAAATGGAAAAACAAATTCAGATGATGAATTATTAAATAACACAGAAAATATTACTGAACCACAACAGTTACAAGAAGAGCCTCTTCACAACAATCACTCTCAAAATGATACTTCTAATGAACTAACAGTCGATAATAGTGACGAAGACTTCTGTCTACGATATGATGATGATGACGATGATGATGATGTATTGATACCAATAACCATAAAAAACATTAGGACCAAGTCTAAAATTAAAACTAAATCAATCATAAATAGGAAGAGTCACTTCGACTCCAACTTTCTTAGGAACACGAAAGGTAAAAGTAGTAACGTAAATAAAAAATCAACAAAGCCATCGAAGCGTCAATCATTGCGGCTGATTTCAAAAACAAAAATGTATGGGCGATCATCTGAAAGAATAATGAGAAAAGCAGTGGATCGAACAACATTCTCCTCTTCAAGTCTAAATAAATACAACCTGGTATCCAAACATTTGGCAATAGAAAAACACCAACGGGCATCATCATCATCATCATCATGGCGTACCGCATGTCTTAGTCAACCTTCCACTAGTGGAAGCAACGTCAGCTGCGCCCAGCTCTCGAGGTCAAAAATAACTAAAAAAAGGCATAGAACAATGGCAGAAATGTCACCAAGTAATTCAAATACCGACTCGAGAACTGGTGTAAATTCTGACTCGAATTCAACTTCCAGCGAAAGCTGCATTCCCTTACAACATTCTACATCAACGAAAACACTATTTGGAAATAAAGAAAATAGGTCTGTGGCTAATAGTAGCAACAGGGAGGAGATGCCCAGCACAAGGAACACTTTCCCCAAAGGATCTGAGAAAGCGGAGCAAGTCAATGCCCTAGTTTTTCATCCTACTAAAGCTGAATTTGCTGTAAGTAAATTAAACAACTAGCTTATACCCACAACTTGATCTGCGTTGCTTATTATTTTAACAATATATTTAATGCTTTATTAGATTAATATATTGTTTTTTTTTAAATAAGTACAAGTGTCTGAAAAATATTAACTAAAAGAAAAATTTGACAGTCACTATCTTGTAGTTTTTGCGTGATGCACGCACATACCAAAACTCCATAATTTTATTTACATATAAGTAAAATATATGAGACATACTAGAAAATACCCAAATGACATGGAAATGCATATGCTTACCTACTTTTCTCTCGTACATAACTCGTGTTGTCATTAGAATTTTGTATAGTATTTTGATAGCATGAACTGATTTTATTGAAACTAAATGTTATTCGAGGATTTGCTTTATGATTTTCTTGGTGCCTTTATATTGGTTATGTCATAAGCATATAGTACATGCTTTATTAGTAACCCGTGCACAAACAAACTCAATAAAACATTCTAAAAATAATTTAAATGTATTTAACTTCTTAGTCATAGCCACTTGGAACAATCTTTTACACAATAATCTGAAAGTAAGTGACAAGTAAAATTTACAGTTTTATAATATGTATAGATTAAATTAGTATTGTTATTAATAATTGAAATTCGTAACAGAATAGACTGACAGTGAAGGAAAACATCATGAGAAAACTTAACCTGGCAAATGTTGTAGAACCATTGTATATGAGTAAATACATAACTATAAATTTCTCTGAGTTTATAATCGAGAATATGTTGTGGGCTAGTGTAGTGATTATGCCATATCTTCCTTCGGGAAATTGCCTACATTGAATGAATTTTATTATGAATATAAATTACTTATACTGTTTAGTAATTGTTTTCTGTTGTCTTAATAAAAAAAAAAAAAATTACAATACAACCAGTGTCACTTACGAGTACATCGTGATTGTAGTAGTAGTAATCCAAGCAACATATGTAAATTAGAAACGGTAGATAAATATTATAGTTACAATTTAATTTTATTACACAAGATGACTTATAAGGTTGATATAAGTAAGAAGGCGAGGGTTAGAAAGGTTTTCATGCAGGTTGGTCGAGGAATAGCCGTAGGGAGGGGAAAAACGTAAAGTAAGGCAACTGAACAACAAGCTATGTAAATAACATTCTTTTAATCCACATTCGTATATGGAGTGGTCTCAAATTCTTAATTTAGCTAGGTGGATCGGTGAGCAAAAATGATTGAAATGGAGCTCGAACCGCCAAAACTTCATTGTACCTAGAATAATACGTAAACTTTGGAATTATATTTTTGAAAACTTTTCGAGAGATCCAACAAAAACGAAACCTAATCTAAATAGCTGCGAATTATAACAATCTATAAAATTTATAAAATAGTAGGGTGTTCTCCCCACTACAGATAAAATATATACATTTTATGACATTTTTATTTTTCTCGCAATTCCCGGATATAAGAGGCTCACATTGTGGAATTCCTGACAATTTAGAATCAAGCCATATATCCACATAGCCACTTATCCAGAGTTCCTACTTATCCTTTCTAAAAGTGAACTGTGACTCTGAGAGTAAGTTTTTGTTTTCCACAAATCATTCAACGCGATTTTAAGATATACCATATACTCCATTGTTTTGATTAGGACAAAGGAACATGTCATCTGCTAGAGTTGTTGAGGTTGTGGCCAAGTTTGAGAATGGCTATTATTTTATGAACTTTCCACATGTCCGAGATATATGAATGTATTATAATGATTGGTGGTTATTTGCAGGATCCTATATCTTATTTTGAGAAAATAATGCCCATAGCAAAAAAGTTTGGTCTGTGTAAAGTTGTACCTCCAGATAATTTCAATCCAAATTGTCATATCAAAGATGATATGCGATTTTCTGTATCAAATCAGTACATAGCTCGGATGTACAACCGATGGGGAGTCGCTCAACGGGAGATGTGCGCAATCAAAGTGAATTCCGCCACCCAAGGAGTAGTCTTCAACAAGGCACCATTGGTATGTTATAACATCATTTCTTATTTAACATAAGATTAAAAGTTTTATATGACAACATTATTCAGTTTTCTCAAAGAATAAATACGATTCTCTATATATATGGATACCAATAGATGGAAATAAGAATTTAACACAGTTTATTAATAAGCCGCAATTAGAATGTGATCTCGATATGTGATCATGTTAGTTACTGTTATTTTGTTTTGTGTATGAGGATTATAAAATAAATATTTAATGTATATTTTTTTTTAAATTCTAATATCCAGATATCAAGTCATACACATATTACCTTAACAAGATCACCAAGTATCCAGCTTGTTTATTATAATAATAATGCCTAATTTTCAGTTGGACTCTATGGAAGTGAATCTCTTGAAACTATATCATTTAGTGCAACGTATTGGTGGTTTAAAAAAAGTCATTGAGAAAAAACGTTGGACACGCATTGCAGAGGAGCTTCGTGTTAACCAATGTTTAAATCCAGAAAGGAAACTTGATTACATTTATGTTAAATATGTTCTATCCTATGATACTTTGACTAATGGTGAGTAATTACTATTCAGAACATTGCTGTAGTTACAGTTGCAGTCATGTATAACCACACGATGTCGTTTGTCTTTGCTTGTCTGTCTCTAAGTATTTCAGCAATTTATCTTCTAATATATATTTTGCAGAGGAGCGGCAAAAGATGTTGCGTAAAGTCGAAAGTTGTTGGTACAAGTATAACTTGAAGATGTTAGAGCGGGCAATGAATCCACTGCATGCTAAAAAAAAGTTACTGTGTGAGTCAGACTCATCTGATGATGAGGTAGAGATGGACCGCTTTGTGGCTTCTGCATTGGCTGAAGTTGAGGAATGCGTCATTGGTGGAAGACAAATGAATATTGGCATGTTTCAAAAGGTAGGTTACTTATCTATACATATAATAAAAATGAAGTGTCTGTATGTCATATCAAAATATATTGTTTTTACCGATTAGGTATGAAACTATACACGATACTGATAACAAAAGTGCATTTTTTAAACATTTTGTCGGCCTATCTGTCTGTCTGTTTGTTCCGGCTAATCTTCGAAACAGCTGGACTGATTTTTACAGGAATTTCATTGGGAGATAACTGAAATTACAATGGGTTACTTAGGCTACTCTAAATTAGACTAGCTATTAACCGCGGCTTCGTCCACAATGCTATCTCTAAAACGGTTCGAACGATTTTCACGGGACTTTCGCTGACAAATCGCGGAGATCATAACAAGTAATTTAGACGAGCTGTTAACCGTGGCTTTGTCCGTAGTATCTCCAGAACGGTTGATCCGATTTTAATGAGACGTTTATCCACATATGGTGGATAATAAAAAAGTAATTTAGTCAATTTTAGTTTAGACTAGATGTTAACTGTGACTATGCCTGCAGTGCTGTCTTCAAATTGGTTTGACTGATATTCACGAGACTTTCAGATAGCTTATCATATAAGAAGCAAGACTTCGAATGAAATTTAGCAAAAATATGTTGTTCATTATAAACATGGGCATAAAACGTGCGTTGTACCAGACTCCAAAAATAAATATAATTCATATACCTGTATCTATGTCGTAATTTGAATTATATTGTCTTGTTGGTCATTTTAGCGGCCATTTTGTTTTATTTACCGCACTTTCGTCTACATAACTCAGTAACCATAGTAACATATAAGAATATTGGATCGAATTCAATGTGGACTATTTAAATTGTCGAATTTTAAAATCGGCTTAGACAGATTTAAAGTTTTATATCTTGGTTTATATTTATGCAAGATTTCAAGACGTTATCTCATTAATTGTTCATAATTCAAGATTATAATCATTTATAGCATTTTTTTAAATGAAAGGAGTCTTTCTAATAAGTTATTGGACCATAAACTTATTACTTATTGACAATATGGGCATATTATATCATTATCTCTCGTTAAGTCATTTCTTCATTAGTTCTTTATACAGTGTAAGTGAGCACTGAGATAGTTATATGGTAGGTTAAGGTTCCAATTATGTTGCTGATGATAAGCCTCATTTAGTACACTGTTAGTACTTATATATCTAATGTATACGTTACATGTTAGTGTGACATGCGTGTCGTACTTACAATTGTTTCAAAGAGCATTTCTACAATTGTACATTGTCTCACAATTTTAGATTTCTTTGATACAATTTTAAAAAACGCGTGCGGGTCTGCGGTATAGCTAGTATATTATATGATTAATAATTATAGTTTATTTAACATATAGTTTAATGAAGTGATTCGTCCTGTTAGATTGCAGAGAACATGATATATGTCCACTTCCCAAATAAAACTCAACCCAGTGTTGATGAGGTCGAGACTGAATATTGGCGCATAGTACTGCTGGCAGCAGAGCACGTGTGCGTTAACGTGGCCTCCGTCGATACAGGCCCTCAAGGTTACGGCTTTACAAAAAATAAGAATGACCCATATGGCAGACACCCTTGGAACCTAAAGGTATTGCTGCTTTTACACATATTTCTTCTAGAACATTATAAATGTATACTATCTTAAAACATTACAGATTAAATTATTAACACGGAAACATATATGCAACAATTAAACACTTCTAAAGAAAAAAATAATTGTTCATGTAACCGTCACACACGATTGAAGTAACTTTTTTTTTAATTATATGATTTTTATTATTATTCATTTTAAGGAACTGAATTTATTAGCACATTATTCCCTAATATTTATCATTAATTGGCATTAAGATCGGTTAGGAGCAGATAGCATCTTCCTGTCTTCCGAGAACACTTTAGTGAAAATGTGTCCCTTGGTTGGATTTAGCATTTCAAAGTTAAAAATTTGATTTCACAATTATTTTTGTTATTATTTTTTTCTGGCTTTGTTTATGAAAAGTGTGTTTAAGTTTATATACGCGTGTTTATGTGTACTTTTGTATATTTTGAAATGACCTGATGAATTATTTTCACAAAGAATTTAACAATTCCAACAATCTCATAACCACTCGCTGGAACTGCAAGTTGAAAAATTAATGTATGTTGAATATTTACTACATATGAACAGTTTTGAGTGTCGTTTCAGACAGCATATATGCTTAATACTTAAATATAATACGTATTTGGATAATTTGAAATGATAATCTAATTCACACAGGTTCTATGTCAAAATCCTGGTAATGTTTTACGCTCTTTGAATTCGGTTCTGGGCGTGACAGCGCCCACCCTGCACCTTGGTATGTGCTTCTCGTGTAGTTGCTGGCATAGAGATCCACATGGCTTACCCTGGATGGAATACATGCACTCAGGACCAGGGAAGATCTGGTATGTCATTACATACATACAAGTTGATTTATGCATTATACATATTATTCAAATACATATAGATACTTTTTGTAGAATAAATATGTCCTAGAAAGGATTATTATCTTCTGTCAATGTAAAGGTCAGGGCGAAGATAAGATGGTGTTCATGTAGAAGATTGACGTCATCCACAGTGACGTCATAATTCCATTCAATTGATAAATGCAGCAAGAACAATTAAATAAACTGACGATACAGAAATGCAACACTGAAAGTAGTTACGAATGATGTGTTAAGTGTAGGAGTAGCCCTACTTTCTGAGCGAGTATGGCCAGTATCTAGTCGTTGGTCGCCTTTTAAGGCGTTCAACCAAAGCTGACAGCCAATTATAATCAAGATTCATGAACTGCCGATACTTCCATATAACTACCCAAATATAGTCAATAGCATGAATGCAGGTCGATAACAGCTTCCTTGATATATAAGTATAAGACATTAATTAACTTCAGCACTGTGTTTTGTTACATTTAGTCAGTTTGCATTACAACTTACTGTTGCTATTTGTATACTTCCCAAGATTAGTGGGAAAGGGTTGAATTTGAATAAACCCAATTTGCCATTAAATATATTAGTAATATAATTCCTTAGTTATTTGGAGCATTGCCATTTGTGCAGTAGTGTGTATAAGGTCAAGTATTAGATAGTGTTAAATTGCTATTTCAGGTATGGTATACCGGATGAACAAAGTGATCATTTCCGCAAAGCTGTGGAAACGTTGTGCCCGACGTCGTATCGGAATAAGCCGATCTGGCTCCCCTCTGACATCACAATGATACCGCCGAACCTGCTCCTCGAGCACAACGTGTCGCTGTCCCGAGTAGTGCAGAACCCCGGCGAGTTCATCATAGTGTTCCCGAAGGCATATTCCTGCTCGATAACGACGGGCTATACACAGTCGGAGAGTGCCTACTTCGCCAATAGTTCATGGCTCACGAGCGTCAATGAGATCTTTCAGGTTACTCTTTATTTACATTTCACACTTTTAGGGATGAATATTTTTAAGCCTCCATTATATCAGAATACCTGTATTTACCTAGAATGTTTAATGACGTTGAGAATTTGAAAGTTTGTCTATGTATAAATAAGCCTGTCCGTTATCCGATGTTCCACAAGAGGGGACCCAGGACAGATCCCTGCGGAACACCGGATACGACGTCTCGTCGACTTTCCCTGCCATTCTGACCTGGGAAGGTTACGTACCTCTCTGAGAGGTACGCTCCAACTATGCGGCGGAGGTAGTGAGGCACCCCATGATAACGAAGCGCCTCTTTGATGCTAGCCCAAGGCAATGTGTTGAAACCTGAACCTGAGAAACGTTCTTGTAGTAATACTTTATGTGGGAAAAATAGAGAACTGTGGATTTCTCAGGGTTTAAAATCGCCAATACTCTGTGGGCCGGTGTGGGGATTATGCCCATACCTTCCTTCAGGAAGAAGCCTATGGCCCTGCAATGGGTCTCTTACAGGCTGATGATGATAAAACTTTAGAACACGACTTATTGTGTAACTGTTAAAAGGGAAAGAATAGTACACCTCCCTACCATTGGCAGTCTTTTTTCGGAGAAGGAGATTTTGCTAACCAATTACAAAGGAATCCGAGTACAGTTTCGCACATATGGTATTTGACTACTCATATACAAGTGTATAGGTAATTGTAATAAATGAGGTGTACTGTTAACGTTTTTTTTTATGTCATAGGAGGTAAAGGACCCGATGGGTCACCTGATGTTAAGTGATCACTGCTATCCATAAACACTTGCAACCCAGGGGGATCGCAGCCTGTGTCTAGACGGAAGGGTTAAGGGGAGGAGAGGTGGTCCTCCGGCGCTCTCATTGACTGATCGAAACGCAACGATGCGTGCACTGTTACTTGACGTCGGTGTTTCTGTTACTTGACGTCGGTGTTTCTGTGTATCGGTAGTACTGGGGACAAGCCGACCCATTCATGTTGAAACCAGTAATAACTTCAGCGTGCCTCTACCACCTACAGAATTCACAATTTAATTTGACTAGAACCACTACAATTATTTTATTTATTTCTATTTCCTAGTGATAAATGTGGTATCTTATAGTTATTGTATCATTTACCCTCGAAAAAAAAAAGCTGTACAGCTACAAGTAATGAGATAACGCGAGTGTTTGTGTAATCTACACTAATATTATAAAGAGGAAACTCTTATTTTTGTATGTTTGTTACGAATAAACTCAGAAACAACTGGACGGATTTCGATAATTCCTGAGTAACATAAACTCTAATTTTTACTAGAAAAGTATAGGGATCCCTACTAAAATTTCAATAATGTAATTCAAGGTATGAAAAAAATGCCATAAAATGACTTTTTTTTTAATGAAATTAGTGTATTGCCTCACTGAGCGTGTTCTACCGTCTGTATCATGGCGAGTGTTCTGCAAAGTCGTTCAATTTAATCCCCTCCTCTCCTTTCCACAACCGGACCACTCGCGCTGGGCTTCGGAGCCATAGTTTTACGGTAAATCCTATCTAGGCACGAACTAAAAAGTTCGCAACATCCTATCTTTGCCGTACCGTGGAGCTGTGGAAAAATCTTCCGGCTAGTGTGTTCCCTCCGTCCTATAATATGGGGTCCTTCAAGCGTAACTTGAAGAGGCATTTACGTAGGCCGGCATGACAGCGACGACCGACGAAGGATGACGTATCTGTCGGCAGTCGCCGTTGTTTTTGGATTGCACTGTGCTTAAAAATAATTAAACACAAGGGTCCACCCGTGGTAAGCCGGGACGGGCCGCTAGTATGTTATAAAGCGAGGTGTTGTGATGGTGTAGGAGCTGCGCGAGAGTTGCGAGCCGAGTGCATTCTCCCTGGAACAGTTGTTGGTGAGCGTGGCGCGGGACCAGCGCGTCAACTTGACTGTACTGCAGCAGGTACACAGCAACCTCACGACGATCATATCCGATGAGCTCTCGTACCGGCAGGAGCTCGTCACCAGAGGCGTCAAGGTTGTTTACGGCGAGGTTCGTATCTCTACAATAACATGGGGGGTTTTTGCCGGGATTTCAGTCTGTCATGTAGTCGTTTTTATATTTTATTCATGTTTTTTTTTTTTCTCGAACTGACTACGCTATTGACCTAGCAAGGTCTTAACAGCTTCACCGGACTACTAAGGCGAGCGCTTAAGGCATTCAGACGATTTTATTTTTAGCAACTAGCTCAAGGGTGTACGCCTCACCTCGGCTTGGCTGTTGCCTGTTGCATCCAAAATCGCGACCTACCTTAGTAAACTACTCATATATGTATGAGTTGTTGAAACGTATATGTGTACCAAACATACATATCTCAACAACTCCTCCATATATTTAGTATCGGAAAATTTGGAGTCTTTTCAGTTCGATAAGGGAAAAAAGTAAACCCTTCCACTTTCATGTGTAAGCGTGTAGACGTGTAGTGTTGTAGCAGTGATGTATATTTTGTGTCGCAGTATCGTGCAAGTAACGCACTCAAGGGCTCTCTACCAAGGAATCGAACCTATGCTTGAGCCGCTGCCGAGGGAGGCCTAATCGGGTGATCATAATGTTGTGTTACTTGACTCTATATTGTGTAAAGTTGGTGATGTTTTATGTATTATGGTTAGTTTATTGTACATAAGTGAAGTGAATGGAAAATAATACCACGAAGCATGAAATTCTGAAATGCCACAAAAACTCCCTAGAAGGTCCTAACAAGAGATCCACCATTTTGTTAGAATATTCATTCATACGACGCTTGATATTGAAGTGGTCGAACGACGTTTGTAATTAGACTACGTGACAATAACAGTAATAATCTGAAAGATTGATTGCTAAAAATTAAAAGTTTAAAAAAAAAACATAGGGGCTCCTTCAAGCGTAACCCGAAGACTAGGGTTGTGCGAATATCGTTTTAATCGAATATCATCATATTCGATTCAGTTCCAATCGAATTATTCAAAATTCAACGAATAATTTAAAAAAAATTGACTAATTCGCGAATTAATGAGATACCTCTGGATTTTCAATTGTTTCTATTTAAAATCCTAATCAAATCTTCTATCGAAATATTCCACTTCGAATGATATACTTTTTGTTTAAAAATCAATTACCCAGAGAATACAATTGCTCAATTTAAATATATTTGTGTAACTATATTTCATGGTTTGAATAATATGTATATGTTATATTTGAATATTGAACATAATAAATCCTGAATTGAAAATACTCGAAAATCCACTAATAATTTATTAGTTTATGAATAATTCGAAAAAAAAAATAGAATTATTCTAGAACTTTCGAATTATTCAAATCGAATATTAACATTCGATTCGGAACGAATAATTCGTATTCGAATTATTCGCACACTCCTACTGAAGAGACTTTTAAGCAGGCCGGCATCACTGCGGTGACCAGGTATAGTCTCCATAGTTATTAGATTGTACTGTGCTCAACATCAGGCACAGTGCAATCACTTTGCTGTGCTACAATAAAAAATAAAAAAACTAGACTTGATTCATTTATAAAACTCGTTTTATTTACAGATACGCAATAAAGCGCGGCAACGTCGCGGCTGGAGCTCGCGGAATGACGAGTGTCACATCTGCCGGTCCAGCCTCTACCTGTCGAAGGTGAGCCACAGACACACACTAGAAGAGACAACAAAGCATTCATCATCATCATCATCATCACCCTTATCCCACCTAAGTAGGGTCGGCACAACATGTTCTCTTTTCCCACTCTCTCCTGTCAAATGTCATCTCAGTATTCACACCTTTTATTGACATATCATTTTTCATACAATCTATCCACACTTTTTTCGGTTTTCCTCTACTCTTTCGGTCTTCCTCTACTCGTATATCCATCCACTATCATACTCAACACTTTTCTAGTCACATGGTTTTCATCTCTCCTCATGACATGACCGTACCATGCTAACTGATTACTCCTCAACTTCCCCGTCAATGGTGCTATTTCAAACTTTCTCTGATATACTCATTCTTAATCTTATTCATTGTAGTCGCACCACACATCCACCTTAACATCCGTATTTCTCCTAGGTGAAATCTTCTCACATCTGTATTCATTCATCATAATATAAATAACGATATTGTTTAACAGGTAATAGGTATAATAACGAAGAAGTACCAGATGTGTTTGCAGCACGCGGTCACCTTGCTGAAGGTGAGGAGTAGGCAGATCGATATCTCTCAGGTGGAGATGATATTACCGTTTTCAGACGACGAACTGAAAGCTATTGTCAACGGCGTCCGGGAACGCCTTACACATTTCTAACTGTCATATACTATGCTATTTGAAATCACATAATCCTATTCTATGCTTAAGGAAACTACGGGATATTTATTGTTTACTTTTGAGTTCCTTTTCATTCATGTGAATGGCTTAAACTAGCATTAAATTCATATAGGAGAGTTTTTGGCGGGATCTCAGTCTGTCATGTAGTGGGTTTTATATTTTATTCATAATCTTGTGTTATTAGACTCTATATTTTGTAAATTTGGTGGTGTTTTGCGTAATATAGTTAGTTTATTGTGCATAAGTGAAGTGAATGGAAAATAATACCACGGAGCATGAAATTCTGAGATGCCACAAAAACTCCCTGGAAGGTTCTAACAAGGGATCCACCATCTTTTTAGAATATTGACTGACACGACGCTTATTATTGAAGTGATTGCACGATGGTTGTAATATTATTGACTACGTGAAAATGGCAGTAATAATTTGAATGATTGATTGCCAAAAATAAAGTTAAAAAAAATAAATTCATATAGCCATTCTGGTACCTGATTATTTCCCTAATAAATCTATGATTAATAATTATTAGCGATTGTACTTACCGAACAACTTGCCACTGATTATTTGTCTTTGTTAGGTTATTTATCAGCAGGGACATATTCGAATATGTGTTATTACATTTCATTTACTCAACTTTAATACTACATTTTTCTTGGTGACTTTAACACCAGTTTACTACAAACATATGGTGTTTCTTTGATTATATAAAATTCCTTTAACTTCTTCTTGTATATATACCCCTACTTAATTGAACAATATGATTGTCAAGGAATAATCAAAACAGTATAATAATTAAAAAAAATAAAACAAAAAAAAAAAAACAAAAAAGTAAACAAACAAAAAAGAAAACAAAAAAAAAAATACAAGTCATAGATACATAGAATTCATGCAAGTTTATCATACATATCCACACATATAAACGAAATCATGCACAACTGATAATTATTGCTGAAGTAAGAATAAATGATTTGTTTATTTGTAATCTAGTTGTAATGTTCCTATTGAATGATATGATCATTGTATCCTTCTACTTTATTACCATTGCATTTTGTAGATTAGTATTACATAAAAAGTACATAACTCATAAAACTGTGAAGGGGAACATTTTGATAGAAAATATATTTTTGGACCAAATTTTATGAAAGAAAGTATGTTGCTAATTTTATAAATGTATATTATCTGACCACTGGAATTAAAACTATTTCAAGTATTTGAGTTATTTTCGTAATTAAATTTGAAAGTCGGTGAAGATTAATTGCGATATTGTTAATTATTGTAATAATACGCAGTATTACACACTCTTGTATAGTGAATGTACCGATTCATTGAGATTAATTTTAAAGCCACAGTAAAGTAAATACATCAGATAATTAACCGTGTACTTTTCTAAAAACTCGTTATAATTTTAATTTCTGTGGTGGTACTTGTATGTTATATATTTACTTGGTAAATACTAAAGACCTAAATTATTCTCATAGAGATAATTGGGTTCACCAAAGAATTTATTTAAACAAGGTATTAGATTATAATGTTTAAAATATGTGACATATCATATAAGTACTTGTTTCACTGCTTAGTGTAAGATTCTAAGAGACATTGATCTCAAGTGAGGTAATAATTAAGAGGTAATCGTGGTGAGTTTTCGTTCTTTGCCAGTGCCTAATTGTATCTATTAATTTGATATATAATTGTCGGTTTACTTTAGTTATATGTACTAGTGTTTTGTAAGTCAATATATGAATCGTTACAATTTAAAATTAGCTAAATCGAATTTTAACAGTTCTACGTTTTTTTACTATATCTTCAAATTGTATACATATATGAGCATCATAGAAAATTACTAAAACACTTTTGGATGACAAAATTTTAACTTTGTTCTTGGTGTATAAAAACTGAAGATATAAAAAAATTACACATGCCATATGAAAGGTTAAAATTAGATTTAGTACATTTTGAAATGTAAGTACGCATATGATATTTAAATTAGTAAGTACTTAAAGCATTGAAACTTTAAAAAAAACTCAGCTTAATAAATGTAAGTAGTTATGTTTCCGATATTCTATAACAATTTTGCAAATTTATTATTCATGTGATCTCTTAAAATAAGTCTAAAGAATTATACTCTCGCTAGTAAAAATATAATAAGTTTACAAATCGGTGAATCAAAAACATTCACAGTATGGTTTGATTTGTAACGAGAGTAAGGAATGGTTAAATTTAGTATTAGTACTGCTGCTTGGCGTTTGCCCTATAATCTCTTTTCGTTGTTTATATATGCTTACTTAAGATTACGATAAACACCACAAGCTGAAGGTTGTGAATCAGTTCATCCCAATAATGGGATATACTTTCTCTCCTTTCTGTTAGAAATACGAGGTTTACGCTCAACAAGAGCATGATTTTAATTGATGTGTATTCTCTATAATATTATTGTATACTAAAGTTTTCCTTGTTCCTTCTTTCCTTTCTATTATTATAAATACGAGGTTATAGTATGATATAGGAGTATATATATATATATATATATATATATATATATAGTTTCACATTCATTTACTAGGAACTAGGAGGGTCGGTAAAAATGCATCGCGGACGTTTTTTATAACGCTCAGCGTTAGGTACGGGTTCATAGTTTGCGGCGGATACCACTAACTGATTGGGATGATTCGCGGCTTTTTCAAAATAACTAATCGTAAGTGATTTTACGTACGCCCAGATAGAAGGGATCTCTAGGTCTCTATGGAGATCGACTCTCTGAATGTACCAAGGAGCACCGGTCACTTTACGTAAAACACGATTTTGGAGAACCTGCAGCTT
>JACEII010000036.1:3525406-3540992 GCA_014332785.1 Antheraea mylitta
AAAATAACTAATCGTAAGTGATTTTACGTACGCCCAGATAGAAGGGATCTCTAGGTCTCTATGGAGATCGACTCTCCGAATGTACCAAGGAGTACCGGTCACTTTACGTAAAACACGATTTTGGAGAACCTGCAGCTTATGAAAGTTATCTTTGGACATATGCGCAAAAACGGGGCAGCTATATGCCATCACGGGACGGATACACGTCTTATACAAAGTGAGCTTGTGTCTGAGGGACATCTTACTCTTATGACAAAGTAACGGATGGAGGCGACCCAAGACCATAGCGGCTTTGTTTCGCAATCTGTCTATATGTGAATTGAACTTTAAATGTTTATCTAATGTAACACCGAGATATTTGACCTCTTCGACCCAAGGGATATCGATTCCGTATAGCCTGATGGGCTCAAAGTTATTTGCGCGTTTCGTGGGATCGAAGAGTATTGCAGCACTCTTATCGGGATTAACTTCCATGCGCCATCGACAAAAACAATTAACTGAGAGTATGAACGGCTTTTTCAATGCGCTTCCTAAGAAAGTCCGACCGCCAGCCGGAAGTGTAAATAACGGTATCGTCAGCCTAACAACCTACCTCGACCCCCCGAGATCAAGGTAGGTCACTGATGAACAGATTGAAGAGCGTGGGCGCGAGTATGGAGCCCTGTGGCACACCTGAGCGTATCGGGTGGGGCAGCGATAGTTCACCATCCACTTTGAAGCGGAATGTTCTATCAGTGAGATAATCGCGGATAATATGAATTAACCTATCGGGTACGCGAGATTTACATCTTTTATGGATGAGCACTCCGTGCCAGACCTTATCGAAGGCCTTGGCGATATCGAAGAAGACTGCAATTGTGCGTTTCGGTTTACATTTCGGATCGACGTTAAATTTAGAGAAAATATACTCCGTGAGGCGGTGTACTTGATTCGTGCAAAAGTGTTTGGCGCGAAATCCGAACTGCTCAAGTGGTATTAATTTTAAATCTATAATCGAGAACTGAAGACGGTTCAGAAGGAGCCGCTCGTAAAGTTTTCCTAAGGTATCTAACAGACTAATAGGGCGATAGCTAACGGGAAGCGTAGCTTTCTTGCCGGGCTTGTGAATACCTATCACTACGGCCTTTTTCCAGACGGCTGGAAAGTGATCCTGGGACATGGCCGCATTGAAGACGCAGACCAATAGAGCTTATGATGCGATCAGGAAGGAGTTTCAGAACCTCGTTCCTGATCCCATCGGGACCTGGGGACTTCCTAGGCTTGAGACGCTTGATTGCGTTTGCAACGTCATTGAAAGTGATCGCGGTTAGGGTATCCGCCGGAGGAGACGCGAGTACATGCTCCGCAGCTGATTCGATTAAACCTTTATGGAAAGGGTCAGTGTTATCAGTGTTTGGCGAACACTGTTTCTCTAAGCTTGCGGCAAGGCATTCCGCTTTATCTATGCTATCGAACGCGGGAGGCAACCCGGGGCCTCTGTCGAGAGGAGGCATTGGAGTGACCATATCTGATTTGAGAGTTCGCGCTAGAGTCCAGTACGACAGGTGAGACGGCTGGAGACCCTCCAGGAGTCTGTCCCACCTGTCGCCCCGGATCTCAGAAATACGAGACTTGACTGTTTTTCGTAACAAACGTAAACGATCGCGATTCTCTACAGACGGGTAAGTGTCGTAAGCTTGAGTCGCGGCGTTCTTTTCCGTGATCAATGTTCTCACGTCGTCAGGGAGTATAAAACGGCGATCGTTGGCCGCTTGTACCTCTTTCGAGGTCACCCTGACGGCGGTCTGGAGTTAATCAACCAGGAAATCGATAGCCGAATCCGCGTCGGCTTTAGACACCAACACGTCCAGAATCCTGTCTAAACTACTAGACGTCGGATTTTCTTTAAAATATTGAACGAGTTTTGCGTAATCAGCCACCCTAACCGACGGCGGGGTGAAGTCTGAATTGTGACTTAACTGTAAAACAACCGGCCGATGATTTGAATCAAGTTCGTGTACGACTTGTATGAGTCGTACAGGAAGCGTGATATTTTTTAAGAGAGCTATGTCTAAAACTTGCCCACGCGTGGCTTAGAGATTGTCGGTGTAGTCGGTGCTGGCACCCGGGCGCCATTTATATTAACTAACTTTTCGGGGGGTGTGGTACCCGAGTCAGAATCTGACGAACGCGAACCGCGGCGTCTAATGTAATTGACGGTTTTATAACGGTCATTATCTATGTTTTGCGCTGAAGGCGCGGGAATCGCGGGCGCGTTATCGGTCGCAGGCGGCTTGGCGGACACCGCTACATCGAGCGGCCATCTCAGAGCCGGCCTCAGAGCTGGAGCTCGGTATTGGGGCCTCTATTAGGCCCCTATCTCGGACGTCAGACGGCGATTGCGACAAGAGAGTCGCGTAAGAATTCGCAGTTGCCACACGGGGCACGTACTGCGTAGTGTCACCGAATAACGCTAGCAATGATATCCGCGTTTGGGCCCTGCCGGAGGAGAAAATCTCTGAAATGAGCTGCCTGTTCCATGTTGATGACCTAAGGGAGGAGTGGGCGTCACGAACCAACCTCCCTGCCTGAAAGGCAGGGGGGCATGCCAAGCGGTAAGCTACGGGACTATCCACTTATGTAATATATATACAAGTAAATAAAATGTGTAAATAGAAAACAAATAAGTAAATAGATAATTAATTAAATCAATAATTGAATAGTAAATAAATGTATAAAGAAATTACTAAAGAGCTACGTAAATAAATAGATAAACAACTGAGTAAACAAATAATTATACTAAGAATTAAATAAAGCAATAAATAAAGGTCTCACTCAATTTCTGGGAAAAGAATGCAGGTGTGCGTGCACGTGTGCCCGATCGGAACAATGACGAACACTCCCGAAGTAATAACAGACGTCACTAAATCACGAGTATCGAAATCGAAACGCGCAGCATAAGGGACAACCGCTCACGTTGAGCGCCCGATCGGAACTCCAGTTATTTAGTATTTATTCTCTCTACTCTCGTACTTACACTAGCGCATATTATTATAAAATATAACTCATATATCACTTTAGTAGTTTCTCGGGAGTCCGGGAACATTAACAAGGCATAGATAAGATCTGTGAATTATATTATTATTGGTGTTTTCATAAAATATTCAGACGATTGTTATTAAAAGAAGTTCACGAAAAAGGTTGTGCTGACCCTATTACTTAATTGTCATTACAAGTTATAGAATTAACCGTAGATGGTAAAAAAATAATCGTATTATGAATATCTACCGAAGAAAGGTATGTTAGGTTTGTTTACATCTGAATGATGCTACTTGATTTTTATGTATTTATGTACAGGTTAACATAATACATTAACTTGCATTTACAGAGTTGTCTGCTGATTTAAAATTTAATTGATTATTTATTGTAATTGAAAATGGCTTCTGAGGCAAATTTATTTGGGTCCGTTCATTAATTACGAAAATAATATTTTGAAAATCACTCTTCCCCGGGTGACATGTTACAAGATTTATCACCACAGCCTCCCCCCGCTCGAATCTCAGGTCAGATCTTTCAATATATGTATTATTCTTAAAATACATATCTTGAAAGATCTCACGTGAGATTATGGACTTATTATTTTTTTTCTTTTTCTCTCAAACTGACTACGCTATTGACCCAGCTAGGTCATAACATCTTCACCAGAATACGTTTTATTAAAAAAAAGACCTATTACTTTATTAATTTACTATTTTTATTTCTAAATTACATTTCGAGATTACAGGTTTCAGCATGTTTTATTCTAGAGAATGTGTTAAAATTAATCTCACTTTTTTCGCATTTTTACAATATTTATTACGTGGAAAAATGACATCATGTTTAGCCGAAAGCTTCGATCTCCCCCGCGTAAGAGTTGTAAGAGTTTACGTTTTTAATGGACGGCCCCTTTCTACTTGAATGATTGACTTTGGCGTTTCAGTACGTAAACTCGATTAACCAAAATATTTCTTTTGCTATTTCATTTTTCTAAACATTTTTAGCTTAAGACATGTGCCATAGAGATTAGACTTCTCTATACAGTACTTTACAATTTATATGTAGGTTTAACTACTTTCTTTTACACTTCTATACACATTCCATTTGTTTTTCCGAATTGATTTGTATTAAACTGTTGTTCAAATACTAACTTGAAATGTAACTGAAGTGTGAAACCAACTAATAAATACTAATATGAGATAGTTATTAAGTAAAGAAAGCTGAATAGAAGCCAAATCTAACTTATAGCGCCAAGTAGCATAAACATTATATATAAGGTATATAATCGCAATAAATATAAGGATAAGTAAACATTGTTTTATTTTTCATCTTTTTTTTTCTCGAACTGACTACGCTATTGACCTTGTTAGGCCTTTACAGCTTCACCGAACTACTAAGGCGAGCGCTTAAGGCACTCAGCCGATTTTGTTTAGGTAACACGCTCAAGGGTGCACGGCACACTTCAGCTTGGGCTGTTACAGAGAAAAATACCCGATCTGACCTAGCTAAACTATACATGTATTCATTTCAAGAAACAAATTAAACTACTCGATTCAGTTCGATAAGGGAAAAAAAGAAACCCACCAGTTTGTGTAAGGTGCATGTCTAAATATCTGTGTGTGTGTGTGTATAATCGGTGTTGTGTGTACTGTATCGCGATTGCAACATCTCTGTGACCACCCGGGTGATCTCGAGCAAAGATGTTGCCGAGATGACGCGACGAATGTGCGGTAGTGAAAATCTGAGGACCCTTCCTCGTGAAGCATGAGAGAGGGATTCGCGACGTGGCCGGCCACGTGAAATGAAAAGATCGAATTTACAGATTAAACGAACGGCGCCGGCGTTGGAATCTAAAAATAGAAATAACGACATTGTTTATCGATATTAGAGGAAGATAGACGTAAACACGCGAGTTTACTCTATCTTATATTGAGAAAAATTATTTTGAGAGGGCAACACGCGCGAGCCGTTGAATAGTAGCTGCGATGGCGGGAAACTTCGTGATCGCGCGAATAGGGCCCTGCTTTGGATCCTACGCGGAGATGTCTGAGATCTCGTGCCTGACCAGTCCATGCCGGATAGTAACTTATTTTTTATCTATACTAATATTATAAAGACGTAAAGTTTGTGACGTTGCAGGGGGTAATCTCAAGAACTACTGGTCCGATTTGAAAATATTTCAACGTTATATAGCTCATTTATCGAGGATGGCTATAGGCTGTACATCATCACGCTAAGACAAATAGAGGCGGAGCACCAGTGAAGAATGTTTAAAAATCGGATTTTTTTTCCTCTTGAGAGCTTCCGCTACATGTTAGCGTTAGCGCAAAGTAACTATTCAACGCAAACGAAGTCGCAGGCAGAGGCAAGTGTGTAATAAACATCTAAGCAATTATGTTTCTTATCGATCACGGTCTGTATTTGACTAAAATCTGTGTTCCTCAGTTTCGAGAAATATAGTGTTTGTGGTACATTCACTAATGGAATTAAGCTAGCGCTAATACAAACAGGTAAGAATTATACGGTGTTATTACAAAAAAGTTAAATACTTGGTTAAAAAAAGGTTTCGTACGAAATGCACCGCGCTCGCCCGAGGTAAGTTTGCGTTATCCTTTTTTGGCAAGTGTAACCAAAGCGAGAAAACAGATAAGTAAGATGGCGAAACATACCGCGAGCGCGATACATCTAAAACGTAACCTTTTTAAAGCAAGCGTTTAACTTTTTTGTAATAACACCGTTATAGTTTACAAAAAAAACCCTTAACTAGATCTTCACCAACAACGAATGACAAGTTCATGCTCCAGACAAAACTATTGTTTTTTTTAGGTTTAGTTGAAAACTGCGTGTTTTCCGCGCCTTTTTTTTTCTCGAACTGACTACGCTATTGACCTAGCAAGGTCTTAACAGCTTCACCGGACTACTAAGGCGAGCGCTTAAGGCACTCAGCCGATTTTATATTGGCAACCAGCTCAAGGGTGCACGGCACACCTCGGCTTGGCTGTTGCCCGTTGCATGCAAAAATCGCGACCTAACTTAGCTAACCTAGCTAACTATTCATATATATTTGAGTTGAAACGTATATGAGTACCAGCATATCCGCCTCAACAACTCCTCCATATATTTTTATCGGAAAATTTAGAGAGTTTTTCAGTTCGATAAGGGAAAAAAGTAAACCCTTCCACTTTCATGTGTAAGCGTGTAGGCGTGCACGTGTGTGGGGGTGATCGTGTAGTGTTGTAGCAGTGATATATATTTGTGTGTCACCGTATCGCGCAAGCAACGCACTCAAGGGCTCCCTACCGAGGGATCGAACCTAGGCTTGAGCCGCTGCCGTGGGAGGCCTAATCGGGTGTGCGGGAGCGAAATTAACCCCCAAACCGCGGCGGCGCGATCTGTGGTTACGCGGGCGTGGCGTGAGCACGCTCTGTTACGAGGGACAGGCTGGTACTAATCGTTCGCTGACGTGATATCGTCGGGAGGGTCGGTAAAAATGTGTCGCGGACGTCTTTTGTAACGCCCAGCGTTGGGCACGGGTTCGTAATTCGCGGCGGATACCACTAACGGACTGGGATGAATCGCGGCTCGCTCGAAATAGCTGGTAGTGAGTGATTTAATATACGCCCAGATGGACGGCATCTCCAGGTCCCTATGGAGATCCGCCCTCCGGACGAACCAAGGAGCACCGGTGATTTTACGCAGAGCCCGGGTCTGCAAAACCTGAAGCGTATCTAGATCCCTCTCGTGGGCGAAAACCGGACAACTATACGTCATTACCGGACGAATACAGACTTTATATAATGTGAGCTTATGTCTGAGGGACAGTTTGCTCTTCTGACAGAGTAAATAATGGAGGCGACCCAAGACCATAGCGGCTTTGTCTCGCACTCTCCTGATGTGAGAATCAAACGTTAAATGTCGATCTAAAGTGACGCCGAGATACTTGACCTCGGTGGTTCAAGGTATCTCGGAACCGTATAGCCTTATGGGCTTTAGCTTGTTCGCGCGATATCTGGGATCGAAGAGTATCGCGGCACTCTTATCGGGGTTAATACCTATACGCCATCGAAGAAACCAGTCACCGAGTGTGCTAACGGCTTCTTCGATGCGATCTCTAAGAGTACTCGGCCGCCAGCCAGAGGTGTAGATGACTGGTTTTCCGCGCCCATAGAGTAACGAACCTGCGAATTGTTAAGTGTAAGCGGTTTCATAATTCTATGTCCGCGCCCTTACGATTGTAGTCCGGTGAAGCTGTTAAGGCCTTGCTAGGCTAATAGCGTAGTATGTTCAAGAAAAAAAACGCCTTTATAATGCTTGACAGCCGACAAACCAAGGATAGGAGTAGCGCCACTTGCGTCAGAAATCACCTGAATAAACACGTCAGTGGGTACGACCTCTTTTTTTTTCGAAATGACTACGCTATTGTCCCAGCAAGGTCTTAACAGCTTCACCGGACTACGTGGGTACGACCCCCAAAGTAGCAGGTGACCTTTTAACACATCAAAAGTATAAGTTCGTTACGTTACTTTGGCCTTTTTTTCTCGAACTGACTACGCTATTGACCTAGCAAGGTCTTACCAACTTCACCGGACTACTAAGGCGAGCGATTAAGGCACTCAGCCGATTTTATTTTTGCAACTAGCTCAAGGGTGCACGGCACACCGCGGCTTGGCTGTTGCATGCAAAATCGCGACCTATCTTAGCTAACCTAGCTAACTATTCATATATGTATGAGTTGTTGAAACAAAGCAAATATGTACGACACATAACTAAATCACTGATAAGTAAAAAATGGGAGAATTTACTTTAGTAATTGCCAAACTATGCAGGTATGGGGCTGGCATTAAAGCAAAAATTTGTAATATTATTGCATTAGAGCATGTGTGTATAAAAGTGTTATAAAAAGAAAAACATATTTGTAATTCGTGTTACTGTCAAAGCTGAGATTAATAGTTTTAAATATTCATGAGTATTAAAAAAATTGAGCCGTCACGGGACGCGTGACAGATGTGAAACATCGAAATTGTTTTGTATAACTTTTAGGAAAACATTTACTAATTATACACACAATATAAATAACCAATGACAGATTCCTAGCTCATGACAATGCAAAAACAGAAGTTCCGTTTTACAGTTTCTAATATATTTTATACCACGCGTAAAAAGTCACAGTAAAAATGTTACTAGCTCGTAAACATGAGAATAGAGTTCTTATATGCGTAAAGTAACAGATATAATATATTTATACTTTAATCTGTGGGTGTACTGGTCACCCTGCTTGAATTAACAAAGAGTCATGAGTGCCTTAGAGTTTTTGGCGGGATCTTAGTCTGTCTTGTTTTATTTGACTATATATTTTGTCAATTTGGTGGCGTTTTACGTAATATAGTTGGTTTGTTATGTATAAGTGAAGTGAATGGAAAAGAATTCCTCGAAGCATGAAATTCTGAGATGCCACAAAACTCCCTGGAAAGTTCAAATAAGGGATCCACCATCTTGTTAGAATATTGAAATAATCCCACGACGCTTATAATATTATTGTTCTATACATCCATTGAAAGTAAACATTGACACTAACAAGTGCTTCTGCGGAGTCAAAAGTGTCAAAACAAGAAAAAAAAGAAGAATGCCTATTGGTATAAGTAGTTTTTGTCTTTGATAATCAGGGTTGTCAATTTGTCGAGAGTTCTCCAAACTGTGAGGAATTCAAACTCAATTGGGGAAATTGTCCAAGATTCTCGCCAGTTGCTGTCGTTTGTTAGGTTAAAACGTGTAACTGTATGTTATTATGGTATTGAACACCATACTACTATATAAGCAATCATCGTTACACAATGTTTTTATATAGGGAATACATTATATACCTACATATGACGTGGCTTTGAATTGTATAATGAGCTTAAGATTTGGATAGTAAGTAAGCCTCGTATTACCAACACTTATTAGGGACTTGTCTTAGAACTTAAAAATAAAAAGAAAAACCTTTGGACTTATCACTAGCGTTGCCAATATCACTCGTCCATATTCCACAAAACTATATATTATATTCCCAATTTGAGGGGAGTAAGTAAGGGACTTATGAACGTCAAAACCACCACTGGTTCGGAAAATAACCCAGTCATCGAGAAGTATCAGCAAGAAACTCGATCTGGTTTATCTTTTTAATATATACGACATTCTGACTATTTTATTTATTTAGCTGATTATTACTCCCCTCAAATTGGGAATATAATATATACTTTTGTGGAATATGGACGAGTGATATTGGCAACGTTAGTGATAAGTCCAAAGGTTTTTCTTTTTAGTTTTAGGTTCTAAGACAAGTCTTTTAAGTGTGGTAATACATATTCGTGTATCTATCTTACAATTCATCCAGTTATACATAATAATATTGTTAATACGCTCGTCGTGCTGTATAGGTTTAATAATTTATTGCCAAGTGATCAAAAATAATGAGTAGAAAACTGACTTTGCAAGAGATTTATATCGCTTACACAAAATGGGTTATAAACAATCCCAATGTTGTATCAGATGTAGAAACTGTTGCTACTTTTGCCTCATACTTTGTAGCCGGCAAAATAAACAAATCTCCAATAATATCTGAACTAATATATTCTCTATCAAAGCTACTAACACTCTTCAACGATAATTTGATCAGAGACGCTTATGGCGTCAAAGAACTCAATTATGGACTTCGTGAGCAAATAAAACTATGGCTAACCATAATACATTACTGTGAAGTATTCATTGAACTGATTGTAAAATATAGATATGGAAATCGGAGTAAGTGGACTATTATCACGCTTTTACAGTTTGCCAAGTGCACTTCAGCGTTAGTATTAATGTTGAGGTTCAAGGAACTGCCCATTAGTCATCCACCTATAGCCATATTACAGAGACAAAAGTTGACTGAAGGCAAAGAGACTGATGATAACTCAAATTCATTTTTCAAACTTCAGCGTTCAGGTCGTGTCATAAGGCGCGTTGATGGTGCACTTCCGATCAGTTTTCGCTATTGGGAGCCAATCAAAGTAAAGGAGGATCGTTCAGGATCGATTAGTGATATCAAAGATTTATTTTATGGAGAGTTGATATATCTATTGAAACCATTGATTCACCTGGCTGCCATGAAAACATTTGGCACGAAGGCATGGAAACAATGGCTTCTAGCCCTCTGTGTGGATATCACTAGTATTAAATTGTACAGTAGTCATATGAAAGATTTATCTTATGAACAAAGACTTGAAATTAGCAGACGCAAATTAGGTTTACTTATGTATTTACTTCGAAGCCCTCTGTATAATGCTTACTCTAAAAATATTATAGAACACGTACTTAATACAGCGTCAAATAAAATTCCAATAATGTCATTCCTCTGTGGGCCAATCATACAATATTTGAGTCATTGGCAAGATACATACTTCTACCTGTGGACCTCATAGAATATATATTCCAAGTTCCAATAAGTAAGTATGCAGTTTTCATTAAACAATCTAAAATTTAATTTTTTGGTACTCTTTTAATGTGAGTTAAATTTAAAAATATTATATCACTTGTTTCAAAGAAGAAATTTTAATAGTAAACATTCAGTTTTATATATTTAGATATTAGTAAGCTTAATTTTTGTTTTATTCTATTTCAGTATAAAGTACAAACAATTCAGAAAAAATTAAACAGTCAATCAGTGGTGGGGTTGCCCCAAAGGCTAGGAGGCGTAGGCCTGGGGCGGCCAATCATGAAAAAAATTCACTGACACAGGAGTGGCTGGTACTTACTACATGGCCTGGGGCCTAGGATGGCCAAAACTGAAAATTTGCCACTGCAGTCAATGTCAAAAATATTATAAAGTTGGTTGTGTTACTTTGTTCATAAGATATCATATTAGCTATTTCAAAACTGCTAATGTTTAAGATCTGAAGTTAATAACAATATAGACAAACCATTGTTACTGAAAAACTGTTTAACAACATTGTTTTACAAATTGATAAAGAATAAAAGAATTTGTGTGAAAAATTCTTATTAATCGCATTTATCGTGGACGGCTCTATATTATCACACTAAAACCAAAATGAGCGCTGAACACCAATGAACCTTTTCTTAGTGTTTGCCCATAGTAACTATTCCATAAAGACAAACTTGCAGGCAGAAGCTATAATCGATAAATAAAGATGGAGTTTCATGTATATAAACAATGAATATACATGACTCGGTGTTCCTTATTGAAATTATAGGCATCAGGTTAATAATTAATAATATCTAAAGTTAATTAACACTTTTTATTCTTACAAAATACCACCCACTTCTGCCACTACATCCAACTGTGTTCTAATTTGCGTGTCTATATATGTAAATTAGCTATTTATTTTTTCTAATAAGAAGCAACAAATTATACTTATTTTACTAATTGAGTAAATATTTTTGTAATTATTTATGTGACACACTACATTAGAAACTGGAATTAGATTTGATTATAAGTTGGCACATGACTTATTTAATTGTATAATTACATGTTTCCAACATTATTTCATAGTGAAATATCTGTAAATTACAAAAATATTAAGTTATTATTATTCATAAATTATTGTATTATAGTTTTTGTAAGTGATGCCACTTTAATAGGGTTTTACCTTAGATCAAGTAGTGGTGGTACAACTGGGTGAGAATTCTTTTTTTTCATCTCAAACTGAATACGCTATTGACCTAGCAAGGTCTACAACTTCCCCGGACTACTAAGGGGAGCGCTTAAGGCACTCGGCCGATTTTATTTTTGGCAACTAGCTCAAGGGTGCACAGCACACCTCGCCTTGGCTTTTGCCTGTTACATGCAATTCGCGACGTATCTTAGCTAACTTACTATTCATATATGTATGAGTTGTTGAAACATATATGTGTACCAAGCATACATATCTCAACAACTCTTACATATATTTCTTGTCGGAATTTTTTTAAGTTTTTTCAGTTCTATAAGGGACAAAAAATAAAACCCTTCCACTTTTATGTGTAAACGTGCACGTGTGTTGGGGTGATAGTGCAAAAAAACATATTTGTTTAGAATGATACAAAATATCCTATGCTATTTGCTCTTCTATTCTAATAGACAGTTTTTGCATTTGAAACCATCTTTGACTGTGGTTATAAGACTGTAGTAATCTAAGGTGTATCAGATATTGTTTATCAATGTATTATTAATATGAGGTGTTGGATGATTGTAATCATGTTAATGTGGTTTTCTGGGTTATTTTTTCCGATTTTTTTGTTAAAGCATATCTTATTCGTAATTATTTATGTAAATGTTAAAAATTTTTGATTTTTTTTTTTTTTTTTTTGATATGTAATGTTTTTCTTTAACTACAAAAGTTGGTAATCGGTAGTATTTGTTAAAAAAAAACATGTTTATAAACGTAATAAATAAAGATGTTCTATTAAAGTGTTGTATGTAATATAAATAATACACAAATTATTACGACGTTTATTTATTTCAATAAAATTACAAATATTTTTAGGTCCGACTAGACTCGGTAAAGTATACAGAGATCGGGTCGCAATAAACTTATTAATAACACATGCATTTACGAAAATTTTGAGTTCTATTATAAAATATAAATAAGCCCAAATTACACATTTCCAAGTTCGTTATTTTTTTCATATGGTTTACACGCCCATGGTTATTGGGGTTATAATAAGTACTTACATGCAAATAACGAGAACTTTTTCAAATATTGATTTTTTTCAGAATTCACCATTATATGTTCATAATTAGCGGCTTATAAAGAAGGTAGTACCATTAAAATCCCCTACAATTATACATATATTTAAAGTACAATGAAATAGGTAATATACGAAGAATTACAATTTTTCGAAACAACTGTTTGATACATAAACTATTACATTAATACATCCATTTCAGCTAAATATCAACGTTAAAAATTTTGCATAATTCTGTTAAATGAACGTATCGAATATGCAATGATGTTAGCTTCATACATTACTTTGCATTTGAATACTTCTCAGCAAATAATTACATAACATCTTGATCACAGGCCCAATGCTGGGTCCTATTCTTAAGTATAATTTTTATAGGGATTTACCCTTTTCGAGTTTTGGTAAAGTGCACGAGATTTTAGAACGTAAGTACATATATTATGTCAACAATATTTCAGGTATGTCTACCTCGTGTATCTAAATAATAAATAATATTTTTTCTCCCAATAGGGCAAAGTAACAAAATTTTAAATATAAGAGATAAATTTTTTCCTCATAAACTATAAAAGAAACAAAGCGCTGAAAGAAACTTTAAATAATTACAAAACTCAGTGAAACAAAAATTTGGTGTTTTCCTTATTAAATGTCGATTATACAAATTAATTAGGTAAAATTACAATTCTTATATCCTAATAATCCGTACATTATATTAAAACAGATCTTAATTTTTGTAAATAAAAAATGTCGCATTCATTCCTGAATATGGATAGACTACCAACCTTAAAGAATCACGAAAAAGATTCTGTGTTGATTGACAAGTACATATGCATTGAAATCGCTCCCATTTCCTAATTACGGTAGTCAAAAATTATTTTGTCGAGTTCTAATGTTAGGCGCTCACGGTTCATTTATTATTAATATTCTTCAACTCGTCGACGTTCTGCAGAGCGAACCCGGATCTGTACGCGATACTAATGGTATATCTGCGCATATACACAGTACAAAAGAGTAAAGTTACATCAAAAATCCAGTCTATTGAAGCCTAGATTTTTTTTTTAATCATACGCATTTTTAATCCGTACATAGGAATATTAAAGTGTATTTATTTATAATAATTTCACGTATTTTTAATTTTACTATTTTATAGTAAAACATTTCTATGAAGATATAGAGCCAGTAGTAGGTACATAGAAGAATAATGGGGTTCATTGTTATTCTCTACTATTGTAAAATAATTTAGAATTTTACGGTGAATTTTTATGTAATGTATCTTACGTATTAGGTACGTTACTAAGAATAGAAAAAATAACAACATTTACGACATAAAAAATCAGACTATTTTTCAGAATAGAACATAGATAATTTAATATCATATTACTCAACTTTCTGGTAACATTTAATTTACTTTGGCAAGAAAATGATTACACGAACAGTTCAAATCTGTTTCTTTGATGTACATCCGCAACACGAAAATCGGTCGTACGCTTCTGAATACTTTGTCATACTTTATTTCAAGAACGAAATGTACTTTCCACTCTTGGAATCAGTTGCCAGATCCACAAATATAAGTATTAGCGACATGAATTATATCGACATTATATTAAATTGAATAATTTAACTTCAAAAAACAATGCTGTAATTATCTTAGCACATTTGTACGCTGCGCCGAATCGCGTCTCTTCGCAGAGTGGAAGTTACTACTCTGAGATTTATCATTTGTCGATGAAGTACTTTGATGAACAATCTGCCCTCTCGATTGTATAGTTATAATATAGTATAGTTATAATGATAACAATGTTATAGTTATAACAAATTTACGCTGCTAAAATATATTCCGACGGTAGCGCCTAATAAAAATACTGTTTTACAATTTTTGGTTAATTACTTGAGGTTACGCTGAAATCTTTGATATGGTACGAAAACTAAGCGGTACCTTAATAATATCTCACTATTCATGACAGTCGACAATATACTATAATTATATACGTGAAAAAATGTCGACGCAGGCACAAGCATAAATCATGGCCTTATAACCAAAAATACAACCTGTGAAAAGTCACGTATTGAAGAATAAATTTACTTATTAAAGTATACGATTTGACAACGATTTTTTTACCTCCTGTATAGTCCTCTTTCACCTGTATATATCCAAAAGCACACTACATTACATACATCTATATTTCAAAACGTTCACACCACAGTACATTACAGGAATAAAAATAAATTTACGCGAAAATTTTCGAATAAAATTAAAATATTTCGTCATCTGTTGATGTAGTTATGGGTAACTTGTGAGCATATTATCCAGTATTGTTCCCCGCACGTTGGAAAATAAGATTTTTTGTACAAAATGGAACGCAACATTTGTAAAAGTTCTATCAAAAGAAGTAAAATCTACCATCCATCACTTTAATATACGATACAAAAATACCATTCACACGTATAATTTTTGTTAGTTATTACGATACAAAAATATGATATAAAGGCTAAGTATAAAAAAATCAAGGTAAAATAACGAACACGGACAAGTCGTGTGCGTACCGCGCAGACTATAAATTCGGTTTCGTACCTGTTATAATAATTGTATGATGGCTTATCCTCCAGCCAACAACAATAAACAAATAGGTAAATTGAAATTCTATCAAAATAAACGATCCCAAAGTGTGACACGTTGCAGACGAAAGAAAATAATAAAAATACATTTAAAACATATATGAAAATTTAATAGTATTCGAAACCATACAATTTTTAACAATTGCCAGGAATTTAAAAAAATGTATATAAAAAGAAAACCAATATCATTATCTTTGGTTTAAAAAAATATTTATATATATATATATATATATATATATATATATATATATATATATAT
>JACEII010000036.1:3541002-3568395 GCA_014332785.1 Antheraea mylitta
TATATATATATATATATATATATATATATATATATATATATATATATATCTTGGCTTGCGCATGTAATCAACTAGTTGGTTGGTTCATAAATGAATAATTCACAAGCGGAAACAAAATAACGATATAAAAACACACACATTTAATGAGTTAACTAAACTACTGAGTTGCCGTAAAAGGAATGTGTCACTTTTTTTTTTTTTTTTGGAATAAAAAGGAGTGTTTTAACTGATCTAAAAGACATACATTTAAAATTAAAAAATATATAAATGGTTCTTTGCCGTTTATCAAAAATCGAATCAATAGACAAATCGCTATATAGCTTTCAATGAAATGCAGAAGATATTTTGAATGTTCGCTTGTATTCGATACATAACATTCGAACAGTATTAATATAAGTATTAATTACCATATAGATATCCTAATAAATAAAGAATCCCTTAACACACTTTTACGTCTCTACTTAGTAAATCCTATACTCAAAATAATATTTGAGAAAAATAATATAATTCCAGTAACGTAGGACAAAGTACTTGAGATTCTGTGAGCAAACATTGTAACAGAAGATAAAAGGCAATTTCATGTTTGATAATTTCCCACTTTTCGAATACTTAATCCGATGTCTTTAAATGCATGAAATAATACGGATATCTCTGATGACACTTCGCCCGTTGCCTTCATAAGGGATTCAACAGAAAACCTACTGCTAAACCACATAGAATATGTGTATATGATTAAGATTACCAATATTATATCCTACCAATACCTAAAAATAGCACGGATCGAAATAATTACAATATATAGAAAAATAAGTACACACGTGTGTCACCAAAAAAATAATTAAAATAATTTATATTCCATTATAAAATAACAAAAGTATAAATTACATCGTATCAAATACTTTTTAAAAAATATTTCGAGATCAAAATAAGTAAAAAAATCTAAACTTCTGCAAGATGGCCGACACACGTCACTGTCAGAGTGACATCTGCCAAGTCATTGCATCCGGTCAAATTAGAATTTATTATTGGAATATTTCGATCCGTGACTTAACCTACAATTTAGGAAAGGACCAAACTACTGCCTGCTACTGGGAGGATGATATATATATACCGAGTTTACATTCATAATAATATAATATAACATTTATGACAAGAATTTCTTCTAAGAAACATCAACTACTACACGTTGTTATATAGAAAGTGCAATTTACTGTATTATATAGTGTAATTGTATTCATATGTTTATTATTCATGCAATATATAGATAATAAGAATACTACGATATATTTAAACAAGGTAAGGAAATATATAAAGTATGGTAAATAATATAAGAAAGAAAATATAAAAAGAGTTCAAGTACAATAATAGATTTTAAAGATCCTTTCCTTTTAAAGTAATAAAATAAACTTTGAGAAATGGCACTCAAAGCAGTAGGGAGGGGGTATAGCACCCATAAAAACAAAATTAAAATTTTTGGATGCTTCAATTGCTGGCTGCATGACCGTCAGTGAAAACACCGATGGAGATCAAAGAGACCAGCGATTATAGTAACCATAGAGAAAGAGAATAAAGGTTAATTTGGTGGCGAGTGTACACCATAAATAAAAAAATTTAAATTTGAGCCGCAGCCGGAGCATAACGGCCATTAACCACTTGGTAGTGGCAAGAGGTATTTGCGATGTTCCCGTTCTTCTCCAAGACAGATATCTGGTATTTAACGGTGTCCATATTATTATTTTCGAGGCTATCGTCGCCGCAGACGCATTCCTCGGAGATGGCAACAGATTGCACCTCGTTTTTAGACTCCAGATAGTTAACGAGCACCTGGCTCTCGGGCTTCTTCTTCTTGCGACGAAGGGAACCGTCCCCCGCAGTCTGAGCCGGTGCCTTTGCCCCATCTGAAGATGATGATGTCTGTTGTTGATTCTGCTTCATTGTTTTGCGGAACCCACAGCGGCAAGTTTTTAATGCTTTCTCGCGTCTGTAAATATCATTTTGATGTTGTGATATTAAACTTGTTTTAACTGTAGACGTGTTGTTGTTTAGGAGAGGGTGTAGTGTACTAACTCGTTGATGGCACGCTCGCGTTCCTCCAGCTGAAGACGGACCGTGCACACCTCCATGTAGAGCTCGTTGGCTCGTATAAGCTGCTGCTCATATATCTGACGGACGTCACGAGCGTTACGCTGTTCCTCTCGGCGTTGCACATTCCCCTCAGCCTGCTGGGCTGGTGCATCTGGTGCGGCCTGTGCCGCTGGTGCCTCTGGGGCCTCTGGAGCCACTGGAGCAACTGGTGCTGGGACCCTAAACAAAACATTTGCATTGTAGCTTCAAGGACAAAATATAACCACAAATGTATTTATAACATTATATACAGTATAAATTTGATCCGGTGTTTCTATGGAAATTTTATGTAAATTAGAAAAGTATTATCAGAGATTGATAAATTTGGTTACAAACCGAAGGAAAACGACATTTTATCTAAAAGTTTAAAAATAGTAAAGATCTATTTGTGTATATTAACCTAGCATAGAATCTATTGATGTCCGCCTGCACTTCCTTGCGCCAGTCAGCTTGGATCACGCTGAAACAGTCTGCCTGAATGGCTCCCATTTCCTTAGCGACCACATCCAGATGAGCTGATATGATCTTAAAGGGAGGCCTGTAATTAATATGATTTTTTATTTACATGATAATGATGTTATAAACCATGGTTCAGTGCATATTTATTTTTAATATATTTTTGTTTGATTAAAATAAAATCCAGAATTTATAAATTAACTGATCTAGTATAAAATTTTTAAGATAGCTATTATTTGTAATATGTCTCACTTCTAACAGCTTTTTTACAAAATGAGTATAGAACTTGATATAGTATATGTAAAAGTACAAATTTGTTTGTTTCGACTATTTATAAATTTGAAATAGAAGGTAATTATAACTAGCCTGTTTCGTGGAATACGGTGCCAGCATTGATTCAACAGCTGCTGCAGACTGTCCGGGCAGAAACTGGGCATTGGTAGGGTGATGGAATCGGTACCAACGCCCCACATGATGGCATGAGCCTCGAGGTTCTTGTAGGGGACCTCCTGAGTGAACAGTTCCCAGAGCACGACTCCGTAGGACCAGACGTCGACCCGCTCGGAGCAGGGCTCGTGACGGATCACCTCGGGAGCCATCCACGCCACAGTCCCAGTGAAGCTCATGATAGCACTCACGTCGTTCCACTCGCGGCTTGTCCCAAAATCACTCACCTTCACCGCGAGATTATCGGTTATCAGGATACTGCAAGGGAAATAATTACAATGTTATTTTAACTCCTCTATAATCACCAGCTCAGACCTCTTAAGGACTATTTTTGTTCGACAAAGTAATAATAATAAGGGTGATATCGTTTTTCTATAAAAGGATATTCCTTTTATTCCCCAGGATTTGTTACTAAATTTATCCTCGATATATAACTTTTATGAACTTAAGATTTCATATTTACGATCTAGTTGTAATATACTAATTATTGAGTAAGATATTAATTGAACATAGAAGTTTTTTTTTAAATATGGTTTCATGAAACCACAATGCAAATGAAACCTTTTTTCGAACAGTAGGCAATTAACCGAAAAAAAATCGAAAAATTATTTGATTTAAGATATAAATATCACGTGTATCGCGTATCGAACTTAATAATTTAAAAATGCTAGTGATAATGGAAGATCAACAATAGACAAAAAATCCAACTAAACCTACATTTTAATTTCAATCTGCGTAATAAAGCCGCCATGTTGGCGTTGGCTACTCTACCGAGCGTCTTTCACTGTAATACGACACGCGATACATGGACGAATCAAATTCAGGCAATGGAAAGAAAACATTTCACTATAAAAGAAATACGAAATAAATCAATTGTAAATCACTCACTTGGGACTCTTAAGATCCCGGTGTATGATCTTATGACTGTGAAGGTAGTTCATTCCCTTAGCGATGTCTTTGGCCCACTTGATGATCTGCTTCGGTGCGAAGCAAGAGCCGCTGTGCAGGAACTCGAAGAGAGGTCCGTATTGGCAATACTCCATCACAACGCAGAAGCATGGAGCTTTCGTGCACACTCCACGAAAACGGACTACAATGAGATACTTCAAATCGTAACACCGCTTTCATTTTTTCAAATTCACATAGTTAACATAGTTTTCCACCGTGTCCCGGATAAATGAAATTTTACATGCTACAGTAGAACCTCGATAAGGTAAAAATCTCTATTACTAAAAATACACACCCTCGATAACTTAAGCTAATAATTTCAGTATCAGCCCTCAGTTACTTAAAGAAATGTTTCTATGAGCTCTGTAACATAAACTGTCTGCCGATGAGTCATTTCGAATGAATGTACAAAACAAAAAGTTTCTCGTAAATTATTTGTGGCATGTGTTTACAAGTTTCATTGTTAACACGAAAATTAACAACATTATTATAACATACATATTCTGATAAATTAAATTAAAATTAAAAAGGAAAGATGTTGCGGCTCAGTTTGAAATACACGAAAGTACATTATCACTTATAATTAAAATAGAAGCTGAACTCTAGAAGAAACGACTATCTGAAGAAAGTCTTTTATGTAAAAGGAGAAATATTGCTGAGTTACCTATTTTCTAGCAATGTATATTTACGTAGTTCAAACAGTGTCCAAACCAAAACATTAGTCTTACAACCTGAAAATTTACAATTTTAAAGCTAGTAATGGCTGGTTAGAAAACTTCGAGAAACGACATGATTTGGTTTTGGCACTAGAAAATGTGCGGCAGAAGTGCGAGTGTAACATAAACCCTGGATAAGTTAAAAACTCTATAACTTAAAATATTTTGTGTTTACCTTGGTTTTTAACTCATCGAAGTTCTATAAATATATACGATGCATAAAAAATAGGTTATCTTTTTATTTTATTTTAATACGGCTACTATGTGAAGTCATTTCGTAGATATTTCAAACTATATAGGAGGTGGTAGGAGGTAATATTTCCTATGAAATATCCTAATAATATATTGGAATAAAGAATACTTGCCTATGTTTTCGTGATTGAGTTTCCTGAGATGCTTGATGTCGGTCTCGGTTTTGTCGCGTAGTTTCTTAACGGCGACCATCTCTCCGCGGAGGATACCGCTAAACACGACACCTTGGGCTCCGCACCCCAGATACACCAGGTCGGTGATGGACTCGAACGGCACCTCCCAATCATCATCTGAACATTACAATATAATAAAACTAACTTCACTTCAATACATTTACCTTCATCGTAAACCCTTCAACAGACACGTGGCGAGAGTGTATAAAAACGAAACAAAACCACAAAAAACAATACTTTTAATGCAGCGGAAGTCAAACTTCTTGAATTCAAATAAGGGATGAAAAATTTTACGGCGTAGCGAGCGCATGTTTTTCTCTTTAGTTGGAAATCAAACCTATGTCATACATTTTAAGAGCTGGTATTTTCACATAAGTATTTTAAAAATTGTGCAGCGGGCGCATTACAGATTAACCGTGGGCGCACTTACGTACGTGGCGTGGCACGTGGTGTTGGCTACCCCTAATTTGAAGTATAAACCAAAATATCCGAGAAAGACATAGACATTTCGAAAAAAAAAAAACCAAATTATCCGTAACGGTTTATAATATTAGTATAGATAAAACTGTTTTCAATATATGGAGAGCAACATTATTAAAAAAACCTAAAATATATTATTCTCGTTAGTTTTCTTTCTGAAAATGTTACTGGTATCTTACAATAATATGTAACAAGTTCCCAAAGTAAAATAATGCTAATTTTTGAGATATAGTAAATAAAAGAAAAATAGAATATTTGTAAATTAATTACAAATTATAAAGTTCAAAATTGCATAAATGTTTTGATGCTATTTGATTACTCTATTAAAACGCAATAACTATGAATGAAATATCTATTTAGATATGACTTACTAATCAATCTATTTATGGTAAAATGAATATAAATTTGCCAATATGTATGCAACATTAAAAACATTTATTCGATTTACTCTTAAAATAAAAGTTTTTTTTTCTATCCGACTACGCCATTGACCCAGTAAGGTCTTAACAGCTTCACCGGACTACTCAGGCGAGCGCTTAAGGCACTCAGCCGATTTCATTTGACAACTGGCTCAAGGGTGCACGGCACACCTCGGCTTGGGCTGTTGTCTGTTTCACGCCATTCGCCAACCTAAGCTAAGCTACCTATTCATATATATATCACTCATATAGAGTTGTTGAAACATATATGCGTACCAAGCATACATACCTCAACAACTCTTATATATATATCATATTCGATAAGAGAAAGAACCAAAACCCATCCACTTTCATGTGTTAGCATGTATGCGTGAACTTGTGGTGTGGGGGTGATATGTGTAATTTTGTCTCAGCGATGTAAGATTTTGTGTGAGTGTATCGCGCGAGCAGCGCACTCAAGGGCTCCACGCCGAGGGAACGGACCTAGGCTTGAGTCGCTGCCGAGAGGGCCCTAATCTGGTAAAATAAAAGTCTAATCTAAAAGAAGTTGATATTCGTTGCTTTTCCAAATCCAATAGCATCTCGAGCTTTACGATATTACAATATAACTTTACGATTTTTTAGCAATAAAAAAAAAACCTTCATTTACCACATCTCAAAAAGTGATACGGCAAGTATACCTACGTCGCATTATAAGTATAAATATAATGTTACGGTTACATGTCTGAAATGTACGATTGAACTCTGTGAAAACAAAAATCAGAAACGATGCTAGAGTCTAGATTACGACAGAACAATGGCATACGTGATTCAAAACACATGAACATTTTTATATATGACTACCTATTATTTAGGCCCCCCTCGGCAGCGACTCAAGCCTAGGTCCGTTCTCTCGGCGTGGAGCCCTTCAGTGCGTTGCTCGCGCGATACACTCACACAAAATCTTACATCACTGCAACAACAGTACACATGTCACCCCCACACACGTGCACTCATACACGCTTACACATGAAAGTGTAAGGGTTTTGTTTCTTTCCTTTATCGAACTGAAATAGTTTAGAAAATTATCCGATACGAAATATATATAAGAGTTGTTGAGGTATGTATGCTTGGTATACATATATGTTCCAACAACTCATATATGCATCAATAGTTAGCTTACGTCAGCTCAGATAGGCCGCGAATTGCACGTATCAGGCAACAGCCCAAGCCGAGGTGTGCCGTGCACCCTTGAGCTAGTTGTCAAATAAAATCGGCTGAGTGCCCTAAGCGCTCGCCTTAGTAGTCCGGTGGAGCTGTTAAGAACTTGCTAGGTCAATAGCGTAGTCAGTTTGAGAAAAAAAAAACCACTTATGACCGCGAATTTGTTCGCGTGAAACCTTAAGTAAAAAACAGCGATTAATAAAGTCATACGAATGTATTAGGATTATTTACTTATCTACTTTTCTCTCGTACAATAACTACAAAATACGTACGTAAAATATATAAAATATACGTAAAATAACTACAAAAGTACAATAACTTTTGATTAACCAAACCAATTTTAATGAAACAAAGATGAAATTTTAAAAAGCTTTATCATGAACGCAGTATTTTAGCAGTGATGGGTGTTCATACAAACAGCATTTCTATTGATTGAAATGTATTTAAATACTTTTTCCTAGAGACCGGCAACATTTTTTTTTTTTTATTAAAAAGGTACAGGCACGTTATATTAACGTTCTTATTATTTATTTGTATAGATAAATATATCGAACAATAAATTTTATGTATAACTTTAACTGGAACTGTATTCCGAGCATTCAGATACACCTAACCAACAAGTATTAAAAAAGCACGTGTTTTTATAAAACAATATACTTAACCCTAAGTATAACCCTAACCATAAGTTTCATTTCTTTATGCAAATCTTAAAATCAAAGTACTTACTGATAATTTCTGAAGTACTCATGGCACTAAATAATATTTAAAAGACCGGGCGACGTGTGCACGTTACGGCTTTTGGTATTCAAAAAGTGGGACTTGTGTAGACTTATAGATTATATTACAAATTGTGCTTATGTGCAGATTTAGAAATATGCAAAGATATTTAAATATATAGAGTGGTCGACAACTAAACATATCTAATTATTAGAATTGTCATATAATAATTTCTGTTCTTTCAACTAGGGTTCCGAAACCATACTTTCAGTGTAACTTATAAAATTAGTTTGATCGTTAACTCAACTGCTTTTAAATTTTAACAATAAATACAATTCAGTATCCCTTTCGATCGAATAATAAAATGCAATTGGATCGGTTAAGCAAAATATTGTCCCTAATACACGTTCCATATGGTTAGAGTTACGACAAGCAGTTTAGCGTATCCTAATACCCGTGTCTGCTTTTTTCCCAATTTTGTTGGTCGTCATATACAATAAAACCCTTAATAATTATATATTGTATGTGATGTCAAGTAATACATTAAGGTAAGATTTATACTGTCAAAATTAGTGGACAAGCCAACAGTTGACAATTGTCAACTGAACGCAAACTATGTTTATATCACGCTGCCTCTATATAATCATAGGTGTTTAAATTTATATAAACAGAAGTACTCGATATTGACTAGTATGATATTTTTGCTACAGGCTTGTCAGCACAATTCGATCATGCACTGTTCACGTGACATTGCTAAATAACAAACTACTAACATAATTTTTAATAATACATTTCGTAATTGTAGGTCGATTGCACAATCATATTTGACTTAAAGCGGCAACAGCTCAGTAGTAAAACGCTCGGATTGCGCCTCAAAAGAAGTGTATTCGAATTATTATAGACACCCACTAGGCTCAAGTTGTCAAGTAGCTGCTGATTTATTAGATAAGCTACTCTCTAGAACTGGTTTCCATTTTAGGCATATACGAGCTCACTGAAGTATTATGTAAGCACTGAAAGCGGTTTTTCTTTGATACGTTTATTGTTGACGACATGAGTGTGTGGGGGGGTCCTGAATCTGTAGGTCTGATATGTGAGGCGCGAGGTCTTATCCATGGGACTACCATCGCTCTGGCAGTGAACGCCAATAACTCAATTCCTCTATAGACTATAAATTCCTTATTTCTAGACTTATTCATTGTTAACCATGTATCAAGAAAATTAGAATAGACTATGAATAAAGTTTGTGAGTTTGTGACGTTGTAGGGGATAATCTCAGAAACTACTGGTCCGATTTGAATAATTCTTTCAACGTTATATAGCTCATTCATCGAGAATGGGTATAGGTTGGTTATAGGTATATGGTAATGGTTATAGGTATATCATCACGCTAAGACCAATAGGAATGGAGCAGAGATAAAAAATGTTTAAAATCGAGATGTTTTTCCTTTTGAGAATTTCCGCTGCGTGTTAACGTTAACCCAAAGTATTTAACACGCGAGCGAAGTCACGGGCTGAGGCTAGTAGTTATATAAATGTTTATGCGATTATTGTTTACTCTTGCTGACAAAGGGAAGGGAGCGGTAATAACAAAAACTGTGTTTATGTCTTATTTGAACGGTCCCTGTAACGCATTTCTCTATATACTAAATTCAATTCGATCAAAACACCATTAGTAAGTATCTATCAATCCAGGATAGATTCCTGGATAACTCTAAACCACAAATACGTCATTAAACGAACGACTTTGATTGAAATTCAAGATATTTATTAAAGCAATCACAGATTTGTAAAACCCCTCTATCTGTATATAAAAGCACGATGAAATTTATAATGTTAAAAATTGCAAGACTGACTAAATAGATATTGAATTCGTCGACGTTATTAGAACCGAACAATGTTTGCTAAAAACCATATTTAACATAAAATTAACAAGCTGACTGCGTACAAATGTAATTGCTTAATAGTTGAATAGTTATTTTTTCGAGGGTAAATGAAACGATAACTATAAGATACTACATTTATTACGAGGAAATAGAAATAAATAAAATAATTGTAATGGTTATAGTCAAATTTATTTATCGCTGGGACTATAAAAAATCATAAAGCGACCGCGTTGTGATTCAAACTTGACAGGTTTTACACACTATGCTCATTTAAACGTTGTATACACCGTATAAATCGTGTAATCCGACGGGAACATTGCCGATACATGCATACATATCGGCCTATTAACGTTTTCACCTTATTAGGTGGCTATTGGCTCAACTAATTATTAAGTCGACGACTCTCGTTATCTGGAGAATTTCTATTAACGTGCAAAAAAATTGCTCAGCTCAGCAGCTTTATCATTGATAACTAAGCGGCTGTTTATCTTTTGGACTGGGTGTGCAATCAGTGTTCACACATTATGATGACAAGGGTTCAAGCTCTGTCAAACTATCTCAAGTTTTGGATTTACATTTTAGGATAGATAGGACAGACAGATGGAGGACAGATAACACTGAAATCTTACGCAGAGTGATTGTCGATTTGATGCGTAAGTGTACTTTAAGCTATACTTTGAAATTAAAAATAATGAAGGTACAATGGTCCAAGTAACTGAATTCTTGTTTTGAGATGTTTATATTAAAAAAGCCAATAAATGTTCCATACATGTATATATATACATTGCTATGTTACAATAATTTATAGTAAAAACAAAAAAAATAGCCATAGCCCGGTGGTAATGTGTTCTACGTTATACTGAACGATCGACGCGACGGGGTGTAGGTTTGGAACCCATCGGCTTTTTTTTTAGTCCGGTGAAGCTGTTAGACCTTGCTAGGTAAATAGCGTAGTCAGTCCGAAAAAAAAGTAAAAACAAAATCATGTATTTAGCCGTAGATAATCAACATATGAGAGTTCACAACATACAACAGAAAATATCTACAATTGATTTTATGATTTTAAAGAAAAACTAATTGACTAGACTCTCAATAAAAATGTTGTTATAATAAAACTTGTTACGATAAAACACAACAGTTGTGACAACAATTGAGTTAAATAAAAACATTACTGTGACTCTTGAGACAAAGTTAAATCTGTAATATATAATAAGCCAGACAAATGTTAGATATCTTTGAAACCCATTGAAGACCAGTTAAATCAAAAGCCTTCATATAAGTTTAGATAGGTAGTCAGCTAGTGGCTGAGTTCCCAGAATGCAACATATAGTTGTAGTTGTAGACTGTGTAGGTTGATATAAAATCAATCGAGCCCCATCCCCGGCTTCGTGCATCCTCGGAAGCTGCGTAGCGCATCGGCCTTCCTATGAATCTATTTTTAAACCCCGAGGATGCAGTATTGATCGTATTTTACTCAAAGGCGTGGTTTTTTTTCAACTATAATAGATTTTTTTATATTGTATAATGGTTTGGCGCAAAATATTCCAACATAGTAAAAGCTTTATGTTTGTACCTTAATATTTGTTATCGAATTTTGAACGTCCAAATTCAAAATTGTTTTTTTATGTATATGATAAAAATTGAGACCACAAAATTCTAGAAATATGTTAAAATATGAAATTATACAAAGATATTGAAATTTCTTCGAAATAAAATAATTCGTTTATTTCTAACAAAATTTCGTTACAACGAAAATGCTATAAAATTATTTAATTTTAAGGGAAAAAGTATATATTTCATAAATACCTTATTATTACAGAATTGAATTACGTAATAAACTTAAGTTCTTTTTATAATGATTGTGTTTTCGGAGCTAACATTTTTTTTTTAATTTGAAATATTAGAATAGTCAAAATGTTATATTTTTTTCTTTACCTACTAGTTTAATAATTTGTCCTTATTGAAATAATATTCGAATAGTTTGAATATTGCATTCGAAACTCATATCAACCATCATCATTTGGTTTGGTGCAAGCATTATACACATAGCTCTAGAGTCTAGAGTCTTAAAAAAATCCAGTTGGAATAAATGATTCAATTGAATTCAATGAAACTTCAATTGGACAATCAGAAATATATATCATACTAGCCCATGCCCGCAACTTCGTCCGTGCTGTAATAGTTACTTTCGACTAATGCTAACACGCAGTGGAATCTCTCAAGAGAAAAAAGGCCTAATTTTGAAAAAAAAATTTTAAATGGTACTTCACTCCTATTAGTCATTAGCGTGGTGATATATAGCCTATAACCTTCCTCGATAAATGAAGCTATATAACGTTGAGAGAATTTTTCAAATCGAATCAGTAGTTCCCGAGATTACCCTCTACAACATCACAAGCTCAGAAACTTTACCTCTTTATAATATTAGTATAGATAAAGGAAAAACATCTACCACTTCGTAGTCCGGTGAAGCTGTAAAGGCCTTGCAAGGCCAATAGCGTAGTCAGTTCGAAAAAAAAAAATATACCACTACCCGAGCTGATATCTATATATCTCATACCTTTAAATAAGCAATGCTTGTACTCTTTCTACTTATCAAATTCTCGGAAACGGCGCCAGCGATTTCCGTGAAACTTATTATTTTATGTTGGTGGTTTCAGGGGCGATAAAAATCGATCCGACTTTGTTTCAGTCATAGAAAAAAAAATTATCATTCGGGCAATTACAGAATATAGCTAGAATATAAAGGTAGAATTCGCATCCGCTGTTAAAACAAAAGTAGCTCAGATGGAAATCTGGCGCTTCTAAAATTCGTATAACTGGCGCTTCTAAAATTCGTATAACTCCAGTTCAAAACCGAGGGACAACACGTAGCAGAAATATTTTTTTTTACAGAAATAGTGTATCGTTTTTTAAAACATACTCTACATAAAAATTACCTACTTATTTAGGCAGTCATAGTTAAAAAGCAACTTCTTTCTCAAGTGAACTTAGTATATGATAAAATTCAATGAATAAAAAATAGATAACTTGACATATACATCAGTGCCTTTTTTAACTTCATCACATATAAAGTTGTTTCATTTGATAAATAGTTTGTTGATAAAACATTTGTATTAATAACCATAGCATTCACTTAAAATGCCTAAGATATCTTTACAAAAAACACTCAAAACAATTAGTTCCATGAAGCCATGACTCCTAAGAAGAATGCTATGAAGACAGTCACCATCACATGACCACACAGAATTCTCAAACACTGTCAAGAGTTCAAGAAAACCTTTATGAGAACATTCAGGTTTCTGATTAACTAGTACAACTATAGATCTCTATAATTATGTAACGACATTTTATGAAATTAAAGTAGGGAATGAAAATAAATGGATAACTTCTACCCAAAGCTACCCATGCAATATATAAAGTTTTTATTTAGCCTTCCAGATCAAGCTGATCACATAAGGTTTAATATTTCAGCCAGTAATTATGTTTATGCAGTTTTACATTAGACGCTAATAAATTTTTTCCAAAGAATTAATTAGTAGTTAACCAGTGTAATAAATTAATTGTCTTTTTAAAGAATTCCTAGGCGCCATCCTCTAGATACTATACATATTATAATTTAAAAATATTGACTTTTGTTTTGATTTCTATTACTTAGGTTATTAATCTTGATTTTTATATACTATTCTCCAATATAAGCAGCAATCCCAAATAAAAAGAATAAAATTGTTCTCGCCTGCCACCATAGGAGGTTTTTGTGGGACATATAAACATAAAACTGAAGTCTACAATTAGTAGTAAAAGGACTAAGATATTTAGTAATTGAAACAATAAAAAGTTGGTCGTCTCCATTGTCAATTAACAGTTGACACTGTGCCTATGTAGGTGTAAAGAATAACCCACCTGCTCACATTTGTAGTTTGCAAATGTTTTTTTTTTCCAACTGACTTGACCAAGCAAGGTTTTAACAACTTCATTGGACTACTAAGACGAGCTCTTACCCAGCTGAGCTTGTAAAAAATATAACATACACAGTGGTTGTTCAAAAAGTATATTACCAGTATATTGTAGTGGTAGAGCCACGCTGAAGCTATTATTGGTTTCAACCTGAATGGGTCGGCTCATCCAGGGTAACACCACCCTCTCACAGAAAACCGACGTGAAGTAACAGTGCTTACATTGTTGCGTTTCGTTCGGTCAATGAGAGCGCCGGAGACCCATCTCTCCTCCCCTCCCTTCCCTTCTTTCTTCTCCCCTTTCTCTCCATTTCCCCAAACACAGGCTGGCAACGCACTTGCGACTCCTCTGGGGTTGCTAGTGTCTATGGACGGCGGTGATAGCTTAACAACAAGTGACCCACATGTTCATTTGCCTCCTATATGACATAAAAAAAACATTTTAATTCGTGAAAATTTAAATATTTTCATTGTTTTCTGTAGTTGTGTTTACATATTCTGCCTATCATTATAAAGTGAGACCACTTACAATGTATTTAAGAATATTTATATATTAATAACAATGTTTTATTTAGCATAAACGAGAAGTCCATGAGAGTCAACTAAGTTTATTATCTTTGTGTGTTGTAGTCATTGCTACTTATCTTATATCAGAGAATAAATTACAAAACCAAAGCAAGGTGATTGTAGCCACAGATCACTTTCTTCTCCTTAACATGGTAAATCAAATGCCATGTACTGTACATAGTATATTCTACTCTCCAAGTTTATCAAACAAGTTGATTTGCTTTTTACAAAATAAATGATATATTTTTCATTGGATACAGATAAACTGATTGACTTTGGGAACTAAAAGGTTGTTAAGTTACAACATTAACATCTTTGATGCTAAAAATATAATGCTTGCCTTATTTACCTGTTCTCAATATGAATTTATATATTATATATTAAAAATCTGAAACTTAAAAAAGAAACATTTTTTTTATTGTAGCATGGCAAAGTAACTGCACTATGTCTAATGCTAAACACAGTATAATCTAAAAGCAATGATGACCATCAAGAGACAAACCGTCCATCCCCAGTCACCGCTGTCATGCCAATCTATGTAAATGTCTCTTCACTAATCATTCTTAATTTTAAATAAATTCTAAGTCTTTTAGCCTTTAATTCCATTCAGATATCTGCAGACTTCAAAGTGTTATCTAAAGTTTATTAATATTGATATCAATATAATTGTAGCTATCATAGATGTGTATTTTTTTTAAACAATTTCCTAATTCACTACTTTCTTTGTATAAGGTAACTTATACTTCCATTATAAATATTTCCATATTCAATTAATAATGATTGATGGTATAAGTACAATTGTTAGGTATAAAAACAAAACTATGTACTTAGCCTTAGATAATGAACATATGAGAGTTTACAACATACAAAAGTTGTAGTCCGGTGAAGCTGAGAAGGCCTAGTAAGGCCAATTGCGTAGTCAGTTCATACAAAAAAACATTCAACAGAAAATAAAAACAATTGCTTTTATGATTTTAAAGAAAAACTGATTGACTAGACTCTCAATAAAAAAGTTGTTAAAATAAAACATGTTTCGATAAAACACAACAGTTGTGACAACAATATGAGTTAAATAAAAAACATTACTGTGACTCTCGAGACAAAGTTAAATCTGTAATATATAATAAGCCAGACAAATGTTAGATATCTTTGAAACCCATTGAAGACCAGTTAAAATCAAAAGCCTTCATATAAGTTTAGACAGGTAGTCAGCTAGTAGCTGAGTTCCCAGAATGCAACATATAGTTGTAGTTGTAGACTGTGTAGGTTGATATAAAATCAATCGAGCCCCATCCCCGGCTTCGTGCATCCTCGGAAGCTGCGTAGCGCATCGGCCTTCCTATACCTATGAATCTATTTATAAACCCCGAGGATGCAATATTGATCGTATATTTTTTTTTTATTACAAGGTTCATATATTCACTTACCTTTCGTAGGTTTAAGCTCGGCATTAGTGAATAATGACACGACCGTGGAGAAGCATTCCATTAAGCCCTCCATCCAGAAAACACTACTTTTATTCTCTTCGAAGGCTGCCATTTGAAGGTCTTGAGAATCGTTTTTATGTTCTTCGGTATCCTCCTGGGCATGTTCTTCCATTTTAAATACGAATATTCAACGATTTAAATTATTATTGAATTATTCTTTTGATTTATTAAAATATACAAGAAACTAAAAGCACTAAGTTCCGCAGCTTACTCCCCCGACGCGATCTCGGCAAGCTTTGTACAGGTACCCAGTGTTGTTACTTATTATAATCCTGCGAAAATCAATACTCAAATCTGAGCCTGCGCTGTCCGCCTACTAGTGCTGAGCTGCTTGCTGTATTCAGTGTAGTATGGAAATAATGATGTTTTGCACTCGAAGGTTTTTTCATTCGTATTACGAGCAACTCGGATCGCGGTTGTCTACCATAGATAAGAAGACACTATACACTGAGTTATCTATTGTTATCGAGAGCATAACAATCCGCGAGCCGTGACCCTCATTTGTTACCAACATTTTAAATGATTCCGCTCCGGAGCTCTCAAGTGCATACGATTAATTTCTATAAAAAAAGGAAAATTAACTTATTAGGTTAAAGTTATGAACGAAGACATACATACTTATTTTCGATTTATTTGTAGTCCGGTGAAGCTGTTAAGACCTTGATGGGTCCAATAGCGTAGTCAGATCGAAAAAAAAAAATCGTTTTATTTATAATTTTGAACTCATTAAGAACATTATTAGTTGATATGTATGTAATAATAAATTTATGTGGAGGTATATTATGTACAAGGACTTAATTTGATATTGTATTTGCACACTTTAAAATATAGATTTGTAATAGAAAGCTATTGCGATTACACAATAAAATTAAATGTCGCACAACTCTAGCAGTCAAAGACAAACTTGACATAATAGGTTAAATGAAAAATAAACAAAGAGCATTTGCTCTGTGGGTAAAGGATGTTTCGGCGGCGATTTGCAAATTAGTTAAATATATTTAATAACGTTCCACAATTTTATTTTTATGAATTCATAATCTGCATATTCCTAGTAATAGTTTAACAGAAGTGGTTTTGTGTAGTACGTATAAATAAAAAGAAATGATCCAAATAATTATTTATTCATTGTTTTTCTGGTGGACGATAGATACATAAGAAAACATAGATTTTTTGAAACGTATTCATATTAGTATATAAATGCTCCCTGCGAAATATTAGATTACATGAAAATAAAAAAAAACAATTGTATTGTTACTTTACATTTAATGTTGCTACAATAACGTTTCAAACATATAACTTTAACGGGGCAACATCGTAAATTATTGTCATATGCAACTTAGGAAATTAATAAAAAAATACAACATGACCAGAAACTACTTAAAGTTAATTATTGTGATTTTGATATGAAAGTTATATTTTAATTTTGAAAATTTACAGTTTCCGATCAGTTAGTTCTACGACGATGCAAATGGCAAGACGTGTTCGACCCCTTAACATAATTATATATATCTATAAATGCACGATTTGTCATGTTGTATAAACATGGATGAGTTTAATAATGCTTATAATAGTTTACACTTACAGGGCTATAACTCTCGTTAATAACTATTACATTTATTGACAAATAGGTTATAAAATGTTAATAATATCGATAGAATTAATTGAACGCTATAGCTTCGAGTGATTTTATCTTCCAAATGTATAAAAACAATTAAAAAATATTATAAATTTGATTACATTAGATAGATTTAATTATATACAATTTAATATATGTTAAGTAAATAGAATATAAAACCTAGTTTTTTACATACCTTAACAGTTTTTACATTACCTATACCTTACCTAATTACCCTAAAATGTTTCATTTATCGTTTTAAGAATCGTTAACGTCAAAATAAGTTAACAATCACGATAAACGTTTTATATTTTCAAATAAAAAGCTACAGCACGTTGTCTATGGAACAAGAAAAAAAAATTATGATAAGCAACTTTACAAAAACATTGCCCGGAGCAAAAAATTTCGAAATATACCTACATTTTTTTTACTATACACATTTATACATCGTATATTTATATAATATAGGTTCCTTATTTTCCTATAGTTTATCAATCAATCAATCAAGTCATATTATTTATCAAAATAATTCTGTTTCAATATATGGAATGGAGAAATATACATACACGCAAACTCCAATGGAATAAATAAAAAATAATTTATAAGTCGTCCATTATTTAACAACGATAATCATTAATTATAATTGAATTAAATACAAATCAATAACAAGCTGCGAAAATTAAATGTAATGTCATGCATGTTTATAAATTATTCAAGAAAAAAAAACATAATAATCATCAATAACATAACAATTTGATATAAAATAAAAATATACACACAATTTACATAAATGAAATAATTTTCAATCAAATTAATGTAGAATCAATTAGAAATTCGATTTAATTCTTACATAGTTTGTCAATAATAATCTATAAGAGACAACAAGCCATTTCCAATAATCTACTCATACAAGACCAGTTTCTATTACAAACTGATCTACATTTTCACCGCATATTAGTAGTAGTATTCGCACATATTCCAAACATTCCCATCATGGACTGTCTCAGCTAAACTAATTATAATACAATAGATTCTAAAGAAAACTCAATGTCTCAATAATCGGTGGACTATCTCATTGCTTCGATTCGATTAAGGAACGATAATCGATTATATATATATAAATTATTTTCATTTAAAACTATAGCTAACAACAATAAATCATTCTTACTGTGATGTGGATATTGAAGCTTAAATTAAATTTGTTTACTTTTTTTTTTTTTTCGAACTGACTACGCTATTGACCTAGCAAGGTCTTAACAGCTTCACCGAACTACTAAGGCGAGCGCTTAAGGCACTCAGCCGATTTTATTTGGGCAACTAGCACAAGGGTGCACGGCACACCTCGGCTTGGCTGTTGCCTGTTACATGCAAACTCACGACCTGACTTAGCTAACCTAGCTAACTATTCATATATGTATGAGTTGTTGAGACGCATATGTGTACAAAGCATACACGCCTCAACAACCCCTCCATATATTTTTTTATCGGAAAATTAGAGTTTTTTCAGTTCGATAAGGGAAAAAAATAAAACCTTTCCACTTCCATGTGTAAGCGTATAGGCGTGCACGTGTGTGGGGGTGATCGTGTAGTGTTGTAGCAGTGATGTAAATTTTTGTGTCACTTTATCGCGCGAGCAGCGCACTCAAGGGTTCCACACCGAGGGAACGGACCTAGGCTTGAGTCGCTGCCGAGGGGGGCCTTATCTGGTGTGTGGGAGCGAAATTTACCCTCAGACCACGGCAGCGTGATCTGTGGTTACGCGGGCGTGGGCGTGAACACGCTCTGTTTGGAGAGACAGGCTGGTACTGATAGTTCGCTGCCGTTATTTCATCGGGAAGATCGGTAAGAATATGTCGCGAGCGTCTTTTGTAGCGAGCTGCGTTAGGTACGGTTTCGTATTTTGCAGCGGATACCACTAACGGACTGGGATGATTCGCGGCTTTTTCGAAGTAACTACTAGTAAGGGATTTAATGTAAGCCGAGATAGAAGGCATCTCCAGATCCTTGTGAAGATCCTTATTCCGGATGTACCATGGGGCACCGCTAACTTTACGAAGAACGCGGTTTTGGAGAACCTGTAACTTTTGAAAATTATCTTTCGACATATGTGCAAAAACGGGACTGCTATATGTCATCATGGGACGGATACATGTCTTATACAAGGTGAGCTTGTGTCTGAGGGACATCTTACTCTTATAACAAAGCAAAGGATGGAGGCGACCCAAGACCATAGTGGCTTTGTTTCGCACTCTATCTATATGTGACTCGAACTTTAAATGTTTATTTAATGTAACACCGAGATATTTGACCTCGCCGGCCCACGGTATATCGGCTTCATATAGCCTAATGGGCTCAAAGTTATTACTACGTCGCGAAGGGTCGAAAAGTATCGCGGCACTCTTATAAGGATTAACTTCTATCCGCCATCGACGAAACCATTCACCGAGTGTGCAAACGGCCTTTTAGATGCGCTTACTAAGAAAGTCCGACCGCCAGCTGGAAGTGTAAATAACTGTATCGTCAGCATAACGACCTACCTCGACCCCCGGAGACCGAGGTAGATCGCTGATGTACAGGTTGAATAGTGAGGGCGCGAGTATGGAGCCCTGTGGCACACCTGAGCGTATAGGGTGGGGCGGGGATAGTTCTCCATCCACTTTAAAACAGAACGTCCTATCAGTGAGATGACCGCGGATAATATGAATTAACTTATCAGGCACGTGAAATTTACATAATTTATGGATGAGCCCTCCATGCCAAACCTTATCGAAGGCTTTGGAGACATCGAAGAAGACTGCAATTGTGCGTTTCGGATCAGCATTAAATTTAGAGAAAATGTACTCCGTGAGGCGGTGTACTTGATTCGTGCAAGAGTGTTCGGCACGAAATCCGAACTGCTCAGGTGGTATTAATTTTAAATCTGTAATCGAAACCTGGAGATTGTTCAGAAAGAGCCGCTCGTATAATTTACCTAATGTATCTAACAAGCTAATCGGGCGTTAGCTATCGGGAAGCGTAGCTTTTTTACCGGGCTTGTGAATGCCTATCACTACGGCCTAGTGGTTGGAAAGTGGCCCTGGGACATGGCCGCATTGAAGATGCAGACCAATAAAGCTATGATGCGATCAGATCCTTGAGTCTCAGTACTTCGTTCCTGATCCCATCGGGACCAGGGGACTTCCTAAGCTTTAGACGCTTGATGGCATCCGATACTTCATCAAAAGTGATAGGAGTTAGCGTATCAGACGGCGGGGACGCGAGTGTGCGCTCTACCGAGGTCTCGATCGATCCAATATGTATAGGGTCAGTGTTTGCTATGTTCGGTGAACAATGTTTCTCTAAACTCGCGGCGAGACACTCCGCCTTGTCTATACTATCGAACGCAGGAGGCAACCCGGGGCCTCTATCGAGAGGGGGCATCGGAATAGTCTCGTCTGACTTAAATGTTCGCGCGAGTATCCAGTACGCCAGGTGGGATGGCCGGATGTCCTCCAGGAGCCTATCCCATCTGTCGGCCCGGATCTCAGAAATACGAGTCCTAACCTTCTTTCGTAATAGTCGTAACCGATAGCGATTCTCTACAGACGGATAAGTGTCGTGAGCTCGAGTCGCGGCGTTCTTTTCCGTGATCAACTTTCTTACGTCGTCCTGGAGTATACAGCGGCGATCATTCACCGCTTGTACCTCTTTCGAGGTCTCCCTGACAGCGGTCTGAAGATAGTCGACCAGGGAATCGATAGCCAGATCCGCGTCGGCTTTCGACACTAACACGTCCGGGATCCTATCTAAACTTAGAGACGTCGCATTATCTTTAAAATAACGCGCGAGTTTCGCGTAATCGGCCACCCTGACCGACGGAGGGGTGGCATCCGAGCACGATCTTAATAGCAATATTACTGGGCGGTGATCTGAGTCAAGTTCATGTACGACTTGTGTGAGTCGTAACCGAAGCGTGACATTTTTTAAAAGAGCTACGTCTAACACTGTCGGACGACAGTTATCTTGATAGTGAGTGGGTTCCGGAGGGGGTATGACGTCAAAAGCTAGATCGTTGCCTAGTCTGTCCAGTATCTTCCCGTTACGAGAAGTAGTTGGACTATTCCAGATAAAGTTCCCGCTGTTGAGGTCCCCCGCTATAATGACGGAGTCTCCTAATTCGAACAACGCTTCTAAATCGGATTTTAATAACTCTTTATTCGGCGAGAGATACGCGGATACTATTATGACGGTCATCCCTAGTCTGCACACTGACACTTCCATATTGGATAGAGCTGGTGGATCTACTGGCAAACAATATAAGGAGCGTTTAAAATAGATTAGGGTGCCACCTCCGCGGGTGGTACGGTCATTTGGAATTATATTATAATTCGCGATTCGCGGGCTACGCATTTTCGGTTTTAATAATGTTTCCTGTACGAGAAAAATATCTATTTGTTTATCGCGCAAGAAGGCAGCTACTAGATCGCGCTGTGTTGAGAGATTCCTAGCATTAAAAAATGAAAGAGATAAACCGCGCGGTTTAACCCTATTCAATGCCGCAAACATTGTTTAACCGTTTTGTTATAATGAGCACGGGCGAGTTCGTTCATTGTCCTAGCTAGAGCCGGGAAACGCGCGAACGCTCTGAGCATATCCTGACTTCTCTTCGTCACGAGAAGCTCGGCAAAAGGTAAGACGTCTACTACGTCGTGCACGACCATTAACTGGCTAATCCAGTCAAAGCCGTCGAAAGAAAAGGTGCTGAGGCGGTCGTATTGAATAGGCTTCGCCTGAGGTTTCGGAGCCTGGGGCTGAGGTTTGGGAGCTCAGGGGGCCAGAGGGGCCCGCACGGGTTGCGACGCGTGCTGCACAGAGGGTGGAACGCGCGGGGTGGGCGCGGGCGCTGCCGGGGTGCGGGAGGCACCCGGCAGGCCGGGGAAGGCCTCCACGGACATAAGTGGCGGAGGCGGAGGGCGGGTGCCAGCGACAGGAGCTCTGGCCGCCTGTCTCGCTTGCCGAGGGCGTTGCGTGCGCGGGGCGCGGGGACAGCCGCGGTAATTCGCGGGATGAGCCGCGTTCCCGCACAGAACACAGCTCGGAGGATCTGCTGAGGTCGGGGTACGCGAGCACTCCCTAGTGGAGTGATCCCCAGACATTTTACACACCTGGTGCGCAGGTGGCAGTTTCTAGCTGAGTGACCGTAACCCAGGCAGTTGTGACACTGCGAGGGTGCGTAAGACTTACGCGGGAGCTCTACAGATACGCCCGTGAGATCGGACACGGACGTGACGTTAAAAATGTCCTTGCCTTCCTTGGTGCGGTCAAGAATGACCAACACCAAGTTGAATTTGACCTTTGTATGCGGGTGGTACATGCGGTGTACCTCCCGGACGGGGAAATTTTTGTCCTTAAGGGACTCTAAAACCTCCTCGGTTGAGATCTCGACCGGGATGCGTCTGAGTACTACTACACGGAGGAGACGCTCCTCCTCTAATGCATACGTAAAATATCCTATCTTCTGCCTACGGAGGAAATCGGTTAGTTTACAGTGATGGTCGGTGCTGGTTACCTTAACTTGGATGCCTGCTTGGGTGTTCAGGGCGGACGTGTAGTGTATACCTAGTTTTTTGAGTTCGGTGGATATGAACATCCACCGCGATTTGTCTTGGATTGTGATTGGGGGCGGCGGTCGGGGCTTTTAACCGACGCTGCGGAGCCGACAGCGTTAGGCTGGGTGAGCGGAGTAGATGTGGACGTGGACGGGGCGGTGATAGGGCTGGTTCTACCCTAGCGTGGCCTCACGCTTTGTGACGTAGCCGCGTTAGGCACCCGGGCGCCGTCTACCCTACTCTCTATGCAAGGGAGTTTTTCCGCCGGGCTTCCGGAGCCCAAGTCGGAATCGGAAGAGCGTGAACCGCGGCGGAAACGTTTATTATACGTAACGATTTTGTAACCGTCATCGTCATCTTCAATCGCGGAAGGCGTGGGAATCGCTGGTGACTCGGTGGTCGCGGGCGGCACGGTGGACGCCGCTACGTCGTTGTTTAGGATAAAGATGAATGACTGAGTTTATACAACTATACAAACTAATCATATGGTGATTAATTGATAATTGTTTTAAACTACTGACTTATTGTATTACATAGACGTTGGTTTGCTTTTAGTCGAGATTTTGAATTTGGGATGTTTGACCGTTAACAAAATATTCATTCTCACAAAACCCTTTTAGGACCTCACTGATGTAAATATATTCATCTGATAATAATTAAATATTAATTAGTTGAGTTAATTCAATTAATCTATTCAAACTAGTTTTGGATTACCTTACAACCCTCATCACATATCATTTAATATATGTTAAAGGGATTTGAACTCGGATAATAAAATCAGAGTCATTCGAGAAATGTGTACGATGGTGAAAATAAAATTAATCAGTCAAAGTAAATAATTATAAATTAATTAGTTAATTAAATTAGAAATATTAATAATTAGTCATTTAAATTAGAAATAATAATTATAATAGTATAATTATTCAAATAGTATTGATTAGTGTCAATGATTAATACAGGAAATGGTTGATATAGATAGAATAGTATAGGAAAAAAGAGTATATTGAAAAATTTTATGTCAACAGTTCGCACACATTTTTGAATCGAAAGTCCTCTAAAAAACTTTTCAACTATAGAATATTTTGAATAAACTTTATCATAAATATAAGACATAACCTTTTCCTTACATTACGGTACAACGGATAACAATAATGAATTAAATAATAATAATATTATGTCGACATAATAAAACCAAATAACGGACGAGTATTAAAAAAAAAACAACGTATAATCTAAATGTAAACGGTCGACACAGACTGTGTTTGTTATACGTAAAAGTTAATCATGTTAACAAATACAATATCATGCAAATAGTATGTTTGTTCGTTGTAACTAAGAACCAGTAAATTCTGCGTTACAACAACAACCTTTAAATAATATATAGCAAAATATATAGATTAGTTTATTTCAAAAGAATGTTAATAATACATTAAGATTACAAAGAGGCAATAAGAAACGAAAGATTTATTTGAAAGAAAGAGAATCTTAAATAGACAATACAACGAAAATTTAACTACGAACACAGTTTGGGTTGACGAATGTAATTTTATATGCCGGTTATGTGTAATTAAAAATATTGAAAAAAAATTTTTTTCATTTACTAGTTTCGTGTTGGAATAATTTGATATTATTAATAATTAATTATTATAAGGATATTTAATAGTAATGGCCGAGTATAATTGTGTGTTATCGCGACGTAATGGCGTATAGGTTAGATATTTGAACGACGTACGAATGCATAAATTAGGGCGCCGGCGAGCAGGCAGCCGATGCCTAAGCCGATACCGATGGGTACTGGATTATAGGCAGATTTCTCGGTGGGGTTCCAGTTCTCGATGTCGTAAGTGGGATTGTCAAACATGTCGAGGTCGCTAGAACTCTCTTCGGTACGGTGGTGCCGACGACTCACCGTGCTAGGCTGACTGCAACACGAGACAATCACAACATCATTAACAATAACAACAACAATGACCCACCCCATGCGCGAACATATACCCCTTCTCGGACATAATCACCACGCCATCATATCAAGTACACATCATAAATTAACATCTATATATTCGGCAGCGGCTCGAGCCTAGCTCGCGCGATATAGGACCACAAAATCTTACATCACTGCAACAACATTAAACATATCACCTCCACACACGTGCACGCATACACGCTTACACATCAAAGTGTAAGTGTTTTATTTCTTTTCCTTATCGAACTGAAATTGTTTAGAAAATTATCCGATACGAAATATATATAAGAATTGTTGAGATATATACGCTTGATACAAATATATGCTCCAACAATTCATGGCGTTATCATTTCGAGAAAAAAAAAACATACATTTACCCTCATGACGACTCATAAATAATACAACTAATTGTATAATCTCTCTATTTCGAAAATATTCAAATCAACCATTCATCATTTTACTATTAAATATAAACCCTATACCAATTTGAATATTACAATAGCCGCACAATTTACAACAATTACAACTACATACAAAGCCAACCTCGGACTTCATAAACACACTACATGTAACTATGTATGTATTAAATACTCTTTAAAAATACACATCTAACAAATAAAACTCAAACTCTATTGAGCTCTTAACCAACACCCTATTTACATATATGCAAATACCAAAAAGATATTTTTTTAATTACTTAGGTATACTTACATTAGTTTAAGAACTTGGTTATTAAAATTAATAAAGTAAAAGGTTTATTATTTTTTCCTTTCCAGTTTTCTCGGCGGTTTAAACTTTTGTTAAAAAAAATATTTTATAATTTTTTGGAGTCTATTAATTACTACATCTAATATCTACTAATTACTATATACACACTTAATTTATTTGAATACACAGCTGAATTATAAATCATCCCTTGTTTTCCTCTATCCTTGGGGTTGTTTTTTCTTGTCAAAATGTACATGGGACCAAATCCGGGATATTATACTCTTTCAAATCAAAGAATAATAATTAAAGTCGGACTATTCTGTCAATAGTTATGCGCAGGCATAGACATAATCAGTGAGTGAACAATCAATCAGTCTCTATTTTCATACTCTTAGCGTTGATATTTTTTCCCAAATTTATATGGGACCAACTTTGGAGTATATATACCCTTTCCAATTTTTTTTAAATCGGACTATAATTTAAAATGTTTTGCGTGATCATACATAAAGAAATGTATATAAGCGTTGACTTTAGAACCCCCTCCGTTTTTTTCTTCGGTTAAAAAGAACATTTTTAGCTAATAATATAAGAAACAACAATCTGAATTAAATGGATGTGCAAAAATATCATTGCCAATTTGTTCTTACATACTACATTATTAACTCGTTTTCCTCCATCGAATGTGTAATTCTATTTTATCACAATAAATAGAAAATATTGAAAGAATATGTACCTGGGGGGGAACAGCTCAACGCAAATATCTGGGGTTTCAGCATCTGTGCCTGTTGACGCCGTTTCTTCTTCTGTACACGAAGAACTATTACTGGACGGCGGTACCTCACTACCTGTTGATTATTTATCAATAATCAATGCTATTATACATAACGCATAAGCCGAAAACAATTAATGAACACCAAATAGATCATTCTTAAATTTGATACTTCTTTTTACGAATTTCAGAAAGCGCGATGCGAATGGATGTCTAATATGCACCTAACGATAACACCTCATCACAATACTATAATGTTGGTATGTTAAGTTTTCCTAACATTCGTTAGCTATATTTCAGATATAAGGTTATACAAATAATAGGTTCTGCAGTACTGGCCATTTCAAACCAAAATAACTTTTGTTTGACTAAGTATTCTAATTTCAAATTAATTTTATTTTAAAAACATGGAATTCTTTTTCCGAAAATAGTCATTTGTTTATTGATTAGTGTTACATTTTCATCGCATTTTAATCTTTTTTGTCATCATGGATATATTAAAAATTCGAGTAATTATGGAATATGAGTACCGTCGTGGCAGCAACGCGGCACAAACGGCACGGAACATCAACAACGTTTACGGAGCTAAGACTACAAACCAACGCACCACCTGTTATTGGTTTGCTTGTTTCCGTTCTGGGAATTTTGACCTGAAAAATGAACCTCGCGGTCGTCTAAAGACTTTGGTCGACAATGATGAATTAAAGGAGAATGTGGAAGCTGATGATACATAATTTACGGCTGAATTAGCAGCAGGTTTTGACGGTAGCGTCAAAACAATATTGGTTCACTTGTGTCAATTTGGCAAGGTAAAAAAGCTTGACAAATGGGTGCCTCACGAACTCAATGATCGCCAGTGCGAAGTACGCGTCGAGGCGTGCCTTGCACTGCTCAACAGACACACAAATGAAGAAATTTT
>JACEII010000036.1:3577226-3610163 GCA_014332785.1 Antheraea mylitta
GATCTCAGTTAGGATCCTTTCTTTGATTTGGCTACAAACACATCAGAACTATAATTATCATCATAATATTTGGAATTTCGTAATGAGGATTGCTAAGGTTAAAAAAGAAGAACATTCAAAAGACACTGTAGTCATCATAAAAACCGTTTAATTATGTTAAGAATACATAGTAAAATTCTCCAGGAAGTTCAACTCGTCAAAATAACATATGAAATGTTTATATACGCCCATTTCGGATGTGGGATAAAGTACAATACATATCATCACCAATTGTCAAAACAAATTCAAACATGGAATCTGTTTTATACATTACTAGCCGACTTGCGCAACTTCGTATGCGCCAAAGAAAAGTTGAAATTAGAAGAAAAATGGAACAATTATAAAATTTGACGCACTACATCGATTTATTTTTTCAACACAGTTCGCTTGATACCGCCTTCGACGAAAACATTGTGCTTGAACGTTTTAAGTATTTTTTCTGTGATTCTTCAAAATTATGTAATAAATCATATCATCGGGACAGCATCATCAGCTCATAGCTGGAGAAGAATATTTAGACACCGCTCATCTCGTCTGAGACGCCGTTGCTTCGTACGAGGTGCTGGCTGCAGGTCAGTCCACGCTTTTATTTGGGGTTTTTGTTGTTTTTATTTATTTACGTATCGGCTCCAACAGGGCCTTGTTTCTCGAATTGTATATGATGACCAGTGCTACTCCAGATACATCCACTCATAAAGTAAGTGTCACGTCATACGCACTCATTCTCAACTCTTGTAACTACGACGTTACTAATTAATTGTGATAAAACGAAACGAATTCACTAAAAAAGAAGTATTTTCCCAAAAAAAATGAATTCAACATTTATTTTGAGGTAACTATTTGTTCCTACATACTCGTGTCTCTGCTACAAAGTTTATACTCCTACGGCGTAGCTCGTAGCGCACTACGTCAATTTACATTGTGTGCCGAGTAGCAAAATATGTATACATTTTGTATATATGTTTATTTCGAACTGACTACGTTATTGACCTAGCAGGGTCTTATCAGCTTCACCGGACTACTAAGGCGAGCGCTTAAGGCACTCAGCCGATTTTGTTTTTACAGCTAGCTCAAGGGTGCCCGGCATATCTCGGCTTGGTCTGTTACCTGTTTCACGCCATTCGCGACCTATCTGAGTTAGCCTAGGCTAAGCTAAATATTCATATTTATTTATATGAGTTATTGAAACATGTATGTGTACCAAGCATACATACCTAGATTGCATGTATATTTATTCTTTTCTTATATGTATTTTATGTCGGATAAATTTCAAAACTATTTCAGTTCGATAAGGGCAAAAATAAAACCCTTCTACTTTTATGTGTAAGCGTGTGTGCGTGCACGTGTGTGGGGGTGATATGTATAATGTTGTTGCAGTGTTTTAAGATTTTGTCACTGTATCGCGCGAGCAGTGTACTCAAGTGGCTCCACGCCGAAGGACCGGATCTAGGTTTGAGCCGCTGCTGAAAGGGGCCTAGTTTGGTGTGCAGGAGCGAAATTTACCCCCAGATCACGGCGGCGTAATCTGTGGTACGTAATTTGGGGAGAAAGGCTGGTACTGATCGTTCAATGCAGTCATTTCATCAGGAGGGCTGAACACCGCTCCGTTATCGGTACACTTTTTATCGGCTTGGTTTGTAAAAGAGGATAGTGCGTAATATTTATGCCAGTACACATATTTTTGACGATAGAACGAGCATTTGCGCCGACATACATGTATAAAATTGAAGATCTTTAAAAAGAACGTAACATATTAGGAACAGCTATAGTTGGATTTAGGTTATTTTAAATGTAACCACTCAACTGTCGCCCAGCATCAGATCGTATAATAAGGCATATTCTATTTGTTGAACTTTTTGTATTGTTTCCGATGTCCCTTAGGAGCGACCGCATTCGATTACTAGATAAATCAAATATGTCATTAATCAAAACAAAACGTTTCATTTAATTTCGGTAATATCACAACTCATATTACATTGCACGAAACGAAGGGAAAACCTTATAAAATTGTATTTGAAAAATACTATTTCATATATACGTTTCATCTATTTGTGTCAGACTAAAGTAAACAGAATTATCTCTGAATCGATTTCGTACTCAGATGGACCGCAATGAGATTTAACTGAGCAATGGTGCATCATAGCGGCCAGCGCATCGTATAATCCGACCTAAGACAGCCTTTACACACGAAGGCGAGTCTCGTTACTCTAGAAATTAAATTTTCACTCTACTGATATATGCGAATAAATGATTTTTGTGAAATACAAAAAGAAAACATGAAAAGTACATCTTTAGGCGCATTGATCGATTTATCGTAGTGGAAAAAATTATGGATTCGCGTCATCGATGACATCGACATGCTCGTGGTTTATTGCGCTTACACCAGTCTAGCTACACGTACTATAGCGGCCTGTGTATATGTATAATTTGGTAGCTCACCATATTGTGTTTTTGCTTCGGGTGACTATACACGTGAAAACCAGACTACAGTTAATAATTTTAATATTCAAATTAGGAAATTTAAATAATTCACACTACGACTAATTTAAAAATTAAAAAAAGTACACAGTTAATCCATCGTTTTGAGTTTCCACTTCTGGCGGTAAAACTTCTGACTGCCTCGATTTTTTGAAACTCATTATTAATTTGAATTATAGAAATAAATTACATTCTAATTAATTTGCTATGAATAAGATAAATGTGAATGAAATGAATAGGGTAAACTGCAATACATACCCCATAATTATAATTGAGATATAGAAAAACAATGGCATTGAGCAATCTAACGAATAGAGTGCAAATATATATAAGAGAATGATATATAAGTATCTTTAGCATAATACGGCGAGCCATTTTCAAAAGGTGGACCATTTTTTTACTTTTACCCTATTGCAGAAATATAATTCATACCCCATAATTTTAATTAAGATTAAATTAGTTATAGTAGATGATAGATATAGTTCGCGTATTCTTTTTTGGCTGAAAATTACCTAGGCTAATTCGTGTAACCCTATAATAACGGCGTAAAAGCGAAACAAGCAAATACATACTCTCATTTATCGTGTTAGTAAAGATTCACATTAGGCAGGTATATATAGGGTTAACAACAATCCAAGATCAAACATTTTTATACGATCTTTAAATTGTAATAAGAAAAATGCGTCAACTTTGTTTTATCCTCTGATTATTAAATTGCCTGTCTCAAATCGGAATCGCAACTCTAATTGTCTAAAAGTGTTTCGAGTAATATTCGGTAAGTGTCGCGAGATTTTTCGTTTTCCATATAAAAATATATCAGCCGTCTGTCAGGGGTCAAATACAAATCCGAATACAGTTATTTTCTCAAACGTAACCTATAAACCAATATAACAATGGGATACGAATTTTCCTTATTCTAGATGATCTATTTCCGTCTATAAAATGTAGTCCTCGGTCGGTAGTCGCTATGGAATCCAATCACGATTTATTGTACGAGCAGGTTTAAACAGAAAACGGGAAAACTTGTATCGTATGTATAAAAGTGTACAGTCTTGCAAAAACGACAGGCGACTGTTATTATAAATTGCAAAAGTTTCTGTATAATAAGCCTAGACTAGGTATAGGTTCATTTTGTAATGCAATGAACAAGAATTTCATCCTTAGCGAAAAACCAAAACCAAAATGCGTGGTAACCAGGATACCAGAACAGTATATAACTGAGGCCACTGGTAATATCTTGTCTTCTATAAAACAATACATAGAACATTTTTAACTTACGTATATGCGATAATGTATTTACTTTAATAAACAAATTAAAATAGTAAGTCGAATAGATACAATTGCTTTTATATTGGTTTATTGTTGGATAATCGATGCCGCTAGTAATAATTCAGAACATATCAAACATTCAACAAAGAAGTATACCTAGGACTAGAGGTTATATTTAGAATACGTTTCTATTGTAAGATCATTTCACAAAGAAAAAACATTATATCTCAATTTCTATGACGTCGTCTGGAACCGAGCGTCCTAGCGCTGGCTTACACTCCTTGGGATTCACACACTCGTCTGCTTTAAACACCTACGACTACTTATTCACAATCTTTATTCTATAGAATTGATTTAAAAAAAATATATTCCCTGGAGTTTGCTAGCGTTTTTATGAAAGGCAGTCAAACTAAATTATACATTTAGCCTGGTGATATGGTATACCATCAGTACCACATAAACTTTTTTTTTTTGAACCAACTACGCTATTGACCTAACAACGTCTTAACAGCTTCACCGGAATACAAAACTACATAAACCTTAAGTGACACACAGTAGATTGTCAGAACTAAATAATAGTGAGCGTTATTTAGTGAAAATCGATTGATAAATCTACTGCTTAAACAAGATGATGTGCATACTTATTTTAATGCCGCGAACAGACGCTAGTCATGCAATAAACCTATGAATCTAATCTATAAAAATTGTATATGCCATCACAATAATGTTCCAGTCCGTTAGTTGTATCCGCCGCAAACTATGAACCCGTACCTAACCCTGCGCGTTATCAAAAGACGTCCGCGACACATTTTTACTGACCCTCCTGATTCAATCACGTCAGCGAACGGTCAGTACCAGCCTGTCCCTCGAAACAGAGCGTGTTCACGCCCACGCCCGCGTAACCACAGATCACGCCGCCGTGGTTTGGGGGTTAATTTCGCTCCCGCGCACCCGATTAGGCCTCCTACGGCAGCGGCTCAAGCCTAGGTTCGATCGCTCGCTAGGAATCCCTTGAGTGCGTTGCTTGCGTGATACGGTGACACACAAATATATATCACTGCTACAACACTACACGATCACCCCCACACACGTGCACGCCTATACGCTTACACATGAAAGTGGATGGGTTTACTTTTTTCCCCTTATCGAACTGAAAAACTCTCAATTTTCCGATAATAAATATATGGAGGAGTTGTTGAGGCGTGTATGCTTGGTACACATATACGTTTCAACAACTCATACATATATGAAAAATAGCTAGGTTAGCTACGATAGGTCGCGATTTTGCATGCAACAGACAACAGCCAAACCGAGGTGTGCCGCGCACCCTTGAGCTGGTTGCCAAAATAAAATTGGCTGAGTGCCTTAAGCGTTCGCCTTAGTAGTCCGGTGAAGCTGTTAAGACCTTGCTGGACCAACAGCGTAGTCATTTCGAAACAAAAAAAAAATCACAATAATATAAACAAGAAAGTTTGTGAAGACGGATAAATGTTTTTACCTGTTCGCGCAAGGATAATGGAACTGATTTTAATGAAATATTATAGTAATTTAGTTTATAATTAACGTATAAGTTATACATTAAAAATATGTTATTTAAATTGGCTAAAATATAAAAACACGTGTTAAGTAAGTCTGAAAAAATCCTGCAACTTGAAAACTATTTCAGTGTGCGCTGCATAAACCGTTACAGCGATACCTAAATAAAGGATATCGTGATTATTTATAAATACGAAAACGCGACTAGCCCCTGTTAACTTATAATTTACTTTTCTAAAATTGACGTATAAAATATTTGTTAACAAACACTTTTATTCGCCAAAGGTTTTTGCCGTACAAAAGCTATTATAAATATAAACTTCAGAGTTACGAGTATATAACCAGAAGACGGTTGGAGCGAACACGTGCCCGAGAAACAACGACTAACAATTGAACGCATTTCTTAGAATTTACCAGTGACGTATTTATATAAATGTATACGTTACTCTATTGAGGATGTTATAAAACACAGAGACCAATAGAAATCGAGTTATTTTTATGTTTGTTGTATTAATGTAATAAGATAAAGCTATAGTGTTATGTACATAAAGAAATCCACACTGACGAGCACACCCATTTACGAATCACCGCGAATTCCTTATTGTCATACCGACCTGCGAGCATTTCAATGACATTTACTATAACGGGGCTTTCAGCATGAACATACATGTAACAAATATATCCAAAGTAACTTACATACTTCCTTAAATAAACCCTTTATATATATATTTATTATATATTTATATATATATATATATATATATATAATTTCAATGGGGTTAGCTATTTCGTATTACCTCGGTACTTCGGTAATATTGATTTTTGATGAATGGATGTATTTTTCAAATACGTTTCATGATGGAAATGACAATAAATACTCCTTATTCGACTGTTTACGCGCCTGTTTTTATTTCTTGTAGTAAATAATTGAGTTATAGTGAAATTATTATTGTGTAACTATTTTCAGTGTTCAGATGTATTAGCGTGGTCTATTCCCTGGTTTATAGTATAATGGATACGATTCTGCATACAACAGCAAATAGATATTGGTATACCCGTTAATTAGGAAAATTTGTACTTTCATGATCTATTTCTCAAATAATATTGGAGTTTATCAATCTAAAATAATATGACTTATTAAGTAACATAATATAACGCCCTACAATATTTTCTAGAGAAATAATATAGAACGAGTAGAATTAAATTGTTGGAATCGATAGTAATCTTTTTATGTTACTCTATGGGTATGATGAAAAATTGTAGTTATTTGTTCGATCAAATTGCGTTCGAAAACACGTAAACACTAGGCAAATACTAGCATAAGATTAAAAAAAAATCTTACATTATTTTCCTGCAGCTATATCTATGAGGGCTAAAAGGCGGGGTTATTTTGAAACCGTTTACTTTGTAGCTCTTATTAGAGACCCGTTCATACTTCACGCGGTTACAATATCAAACGAGTGTCTAAGCTATTTACATATATCTTTGTGGAGACAATATGCACTCTTCTGTATGCATAATGTTCCCTAGTACATTATTTTGATAAATTTTAAAGTTGTAGTCAGCACTAGTAATATAATCTCACGAAAAGTATCTTTACGACTCTACTTTCTAAAAATATAATTCATTTGTATTAAACATTATTAATTTTACGGACGGAACTATTTAAACTGTAGCGAAGAGCCTAAAAAACACCGTTATGTAGTTAAAAAAAACTAAGAAAACAGACCTGAAAAGCGTCTTTGCTTATGAAAGTTATTGATACATTCAAAGTTATTTATTTATTTATTCGATAAAGGCCTAGATCCGCTGCAATTACGTACCGCATTTATATTTATTTTCCGATCGATACTACTTCCATTATGTAATGGTATGCAACATTTTAATCGTAAAAAAGAAACACATATTACACGTTTTCCCTTGAGAGATAGGTAGTTACAAATATTGTCACTCACGGTCGCGTCTAGGCACTTTGAATACATTTATATTTAAACAAATTTATGTACAGTTTACTGTGCAAGTGTTGTGACAACATTTCTCTTTATAGAATATTATCTCATCTGCTATCTGTATATCACTATTCTTACATATGAAAGCCACGGCCGGTGTATTGAATATTAGCTTTACATGCGATATTGGTAATTTATTGGAATACATTATATTAACAAATAGAAGTGGCCATCGGTGTAGATGCAGAGAAGTGGAGATAATGTGATGTCACCTAGTTAGAAGTTATAAGAATTTGTAAAAAAATGGGTAGCATAAGAACTTACGTATGTTAACTTCTGTGATTGTGATCAAAATCATCACAGAATGGAGTATTATGTTATATTATTATTTTTTTTTCTCGAACTGACTGCGCTATCTAGCAAGGTCTTAACAGCTTCACCGGACTACATTATGTTATATTATTATGTTATATAATTATGTTGATGAAATGTATGTGATACATATTATCAGGCCTTTTTGTCACCTCTCTTTTGAGGGCACGCCAATTTTGGAAAGACAAGTAAAAAAAAAGGTAAACCTTCTTATTTTGGGTACCTGTGGTGTATACTGTTGACAAGGTTTCGGAGCGAAGAGCAATAAAAATTACGAGATATTGATAGTTTTAGGTTGCTTCCTAATTCCCAAACAGTGTTATTCAATTTACTCTTACACTATAAGCTCAATGTAAAAAATGTATTTTTTATTTCTATTGCTTTTTACTAGAGAAATCAAACGGGGTTTAATTTTTTGTGTTTTCTATTACTCTTATCTGTACTTTAGTGCTCTAAGTCCGACCTTAACTACAGAGACAAAGACAAGACTGTGCGATTTGGTAAGAGTTCAGAAAGAATAGACTACATATTGATAACTTTGACCTATTTTAAGAAAACTGATAATTTTTGTAAGGTTATCAAGATTGTTGTTTTCATTCTTCTTCAAACTCTTTTTTTCCGTTTTTATGGTTATTTTTCGATATTCAAAATTCCCTTTCAGTAGGCTGCCCAACCCAGTGCCCAACAGAAAACCTGCATATAACTTATGCTACAGATTAAAAAAGCATTAAGGGACTATGCAAGTCAAATTCAGTATTATGAGTGTAACAAGTATGAAATTCTGTGTGTTATCTGTATAAGAAACTGTAATGAGATCTTTATGATAAAAAACATCGTGAAGAATCGAGCCGTTGTCGATATTGGAGTAGGAGGCACGGCGCGGCGCGGCGGGGGCGCTACGTAGGTTTCAGTATTTGTGTTCACGTGTTTTTGGAATTAAACTTCTGGCATTTAAGTGTCTAAATAAAGAATTTATTGCTTCTAAGGAAACATATATAAAAAAAAAAGTTTCAAAGTACTGAATAATGAAGTAACGCAAATGTGTTATTTTTACAATGATTTCTCACGGAAACGCTGATCCTTGCTGTGTGAAATGGAATATAAGATGTAACGTACATGATAAGGAGTAGTCTCCCAGGATCCGAACGAACTAATGCTTACACAAACAAATTCTCACATTACTCGCCACAATAAGCGAATTTATACTTATTGCACGTATACGTGGAGCAAAAAAATTGTACCCCTTTTTAACACCTATTTGTCGTGAACGGCTGAACTTGAAATTTGGCATAGTTAAAGTTTATATGGCGGAGAAGTGCAGAAAGCTGTTTATTTTATATAAAATGCATTAGATGTATATTAAATTTAATAAAACATGCATTACTCACACTACTGCTTGAATTTTACACAACATATACACACATGTAATAAAAAAGACATTTTGACTGCCGTCAATAATTACGAAGTTCAAAAGAGGTTGTGAAGGAGGTTGCTATGCTCGACTGTATGTATTTTTTTAACTCTTACGTTTCAATTACCATTTTTCATCCTACATTCAACAATGATATTATAAAATATAACTATTATTGTAATGTTTATTATTTTTTATGGTGATCTCACTTCAAATGATGATTTAATAAAAAAATGAGCCAAATAATACTTTGTATAATCAAAATAAGATATTTGTTCATAAAAGTAATCCATGGTTTAGACCTCCGCGGTTACAATGTTGCAATTCAACCTCATGTAGCAACAAAAAAGAATTTATTTTCAAAAGCTAATGGTAGTATTAAAAACATCTTTGTATTGGATTCACCATTTGATTGTATTGTGGATCCATTACTTTTCCAAACGATGATACTGGGCATATCACTATTTCTCATGATGAACAGACTACATTTAATTCAATATCACTCAGAAATACCACCCACCCACGGTGTCGTGTAAAATTAATTGAAAATTGTGTCATGGGTTGCGATAAATTTCTTTGTTTTCGTAAAGTTATGTTTGCTTTAAATTTGAGAGCTTTATTTACCACGTGATTTTTGTTTCAAATTTATAATTATTCTCGATTTTCATTTACACAGACATTTTTTGAAATGTTTATATAATTAAAGATCATGGCAAATAACTGAGTAGCCATGATGAAAACCTTTGATTATAGAAGTATAATACCCTTTGACAAAAGAACCCTAATAAAGTTCAAACTTTAAAATATAAAATAACTATGGTCGAATGTCGACCACTGGGCACCCACTAGTTAGTATAGATGTACAATTAGATGGTGTAGTGCCATGCTGCGTCTCGGAGAACAAAATCGTTCAGAAAGGGTGATGCCAATTAAATTGCCTACGTCGAGTTTTAATGTATACATATAATAAGAATGTAAAGCTACCGTGCCTTTACCTTTTCGATTTTTGTGAAGAAAATTGTCAACGGTGCCTAGGAATAAATATTAAAATACATTTAAATCATTTTTAGAAATGTCTGTCTATTTACCCGTCTGTCTATTTGTATGAACACGCATCACTACTAAAGTATTGAGTTCATAATAAAACCACACACAAGAAAATCATAAAGCATATCTAGTTTTTGTTTGATTAAAATCAGTCCGCTCTATCAAAAGTTATTGCAATTTTAATGACGACGCGGTGTAAGTACGAGAGGAAAGTAGATATGATATATTTAGATAACTTTATAAATCACTGTTTTTACAAAAAGTTCTACGCGGACACAATACAATACAATCCAATGATTTTATTAACCGCTGTGTTTATAATTGAATTTTCGCGCCGACATAGTCGCGGGTACAGATAGTATAATATATGTCAAACAATTTACATTGCATTCGTTGTCGATAGTGGTTCTAAATGCAGTCATAAATATTAAAATTTGCAATAACATTCTTAATTTGGATGCATAGTTCGCTTCGTTTCGAACGAATCAATCGGTTTTTACATATTGTAGCCGCGCCGCATACAAATATTTGCCACTATTTTAAAATGTTTACTTTTCACATTTCGTTCATAAAACGAGTACATATTTCGTAGACAACATTTGTTTTTTTTTTGTCTAGTGTCACTTTTTAACTCAAGGAGCATTGCAGACGCTATGATATGTACGCATTGTATATTAATGTAGGTGGTAGAGCCACGCTGAAGCTATTACTGGTTTTAATATAAATGGATCGGCTTGTCCGGGATAGTATCACTCTCTCTCAAAAAACCGACGTGAAGTAACAGTGCTTGCATTGTTTGCGTTTCGTTGGGTCAGTGAGAGCACCGGTGGCCCATCTCTCTTCACCTTCTCTCTCTCCTATTCCCTTCCTCCCCAACACAGGTTGACAACGCACTTGCGACTCCCCTGGTGTTGAAAGTGTCTATGGACGGTGGTGATCACTTAACATCAGGTGATCCACCTGTTCGTTTGCCTCCTATGAAATATATCAAAAACCCATATCTTTTCGTTATCAAACTACTAACTATAGAAATTTTTAAGAATTTAGTTCTGGTTGCCCGTTAAATAATGGTATCAGCGGTTTTCTCATTATGCTAAAGTTAAGGTGAAGAAAGTGCTATATGGAGCATCTATTACACTTCTTGATAATTGATTCATGAAATATGTGCGAAAGTAACATTTGATTACTCAAGCTTGTCGTTCTTGAAGAACGCGTATAAAAAAATATATATGTATATTGGTATTTCACCAATTAATAACACGACAGAACAATAAAACAACAGTACAATATTGAGGCACGACGTATTTGTTTCACTTTGTACTATTCCTTTGATTACAAATATTCGTTTGATATCGGGTATCAGGGAAATCGGGTGGGCGATATAGGTATCGCGGGCCATCGCTCGATATCCAATTCTTCTATTATCAAATAACAAGATTTTCTTTTAGTTTGGGCTTATACTTTAGGAGTAAACTGGATAATAATGTGTTATAGGTGAGACAAGACCTACACATATTACTGTCTTCTGATTTGCATCGATGTTCATTTGTAACTTGCGCCATTTATTGAGCTGTACCATATAGAATCTAATACCTTTAAAAGAGTAATTCTTGTTTATTTTTTATATTTTTGTATATATTCAGGATCTCGGAAACGGTGTCATCTATTTCCGTGAAACTATATATGTAGGTAGTTTCGGGGACGATAAATCGATCTAGCTAGATAGCTAGATTTTATTCATAGAAAAATTTTTAACTGAGATTTCAGACAATAAAAAAATATAGCTAGAATATGAAGGTATATTTCACCGCCGCTGTCAAAACAAAAATAGTTCAGGTGATTGCTTCGAAAATCCGTGTAACCCCAGTTCGAATCAAAGTGGATATAATTCTTTTTGTATTTTAATCAAATAAATAATTTTATTATTATAATTATAAGAGACATTTTAAATATTTTTTATATGAAAAACTGCTAATTTTGTGAGGCAAACCTAACTTTACCAACTAACTAACTTAAACTAAGCTTATTTAAAAGTGTTTTTAAAGAACCGAGCTAGGATCGGCCGCCGCCCAGGTACTATAAAATTACAATTAATATAATAAAATTACTAAAAATCGTATATTCACAAGAACCGCCGTTTCATTAGATTCGTTGTACATATAGCTATGTACTATTACTATTATCACACATATATTCATATGTATGATTTCAGTGACTTTGTCTGCATCGTGTATTATCTAAATGGCTTTGTTATATTTCAAAGGGATTAATTAATTAGGCAGCGTTTTCGATGAAAGCTCTAATATGGCTTGACTTTTTCAGACCCTTCCAACATTTATCGTTATATTTGAACCAATTTACAAATTTTGCCAAGTTATAACCTTTCCTTCCTAGTGAAAGAATCAGCTAAATATTTTCTTAGTTTATAGCGAACAAGCAGACGTGGCGGAGGACTTTGTATTACAGTATGTAGTGATAATGATACTAGCTGTATGTAGTACGTATATAGCTAAGAGTAAATTAAATAAAACTGTTTTTAATGTATCAAACTAAACAATTGTTCTATTGTATTATTTTTCAACCGTAACTCGTCAGTACGTGATACTGCAGTATAAAACTTTTTGTATAGTTTATCAATCACTAGCAGACCCGGCGGACGTTGTCAGAACTTTGACAAATTATATACCTAAACCTTCCCATGAATTACTTTACATGAATGACTGGTGAAAACAGCATGAAACCCATTTAATGCAGAAATGTCACTAGACTAGGCCCCCCTCGGTAGCCGCTCAAGCCTAGGTAAGTTTTCTCGGTGTGGAGCCCTTGAGTACACTGTCCGCGCGATACAGTGACAGAAAGTCTTACAATACTACAACAACATTACACATATCACCTCCACACGTGCACGCACACATGCTTACACTTGAAAGTGGAATAGTTTTATTGTTGTTTTTCCCTTATCGAACCGAAATAGTTTAGAAAAAATATCCGACACAAAATACATATAAGAGTTGTTGAGGTACGTATGCTTGGTACACTGATATGTTTCAATAACTCATATAGGGATGAATATGCGGCTTAGCTTAGGTTAGTTCGGATAAATTGCGAATTGAATGAGTCAGGCAACAGCGTAAGCCGAGGTGTGCCGTGCACCCTTGAGCTAGTTGTCAAAAAAAAAGCAACACAAGTGTGATATTACTTCTTTTGGTCACGTGGTTTGCACGGACGAATTATAATGGAGCATACAAATTTAAAATGACTTAGTACAACTTTTTTTAAGCCCTCACCCACATTCGGAAAAGGAAATATAAATTCATATTTTTCTATAGCATCCTTCAATGCATAAATGACAGAACAACAAATAGTCATGGTATTTATAGTTTAATCGTTTGCGGACAAGTATATCATATAATGAATATGACAGGTCATCCGTCGCAAAACCGTACTTTTTAGATCTTGATGAAGCTGTTAATGAAATAGTTAACCACTTACTCAATTCTGAAACGACTACCGCAATAATAAAGCTATTGGGGTATATCATTCGAAGCGATGATGATATAGGGTGTTCGGACACTGTGTCGATGGAAGTAAGTTCGAAACCTTGCAACTGTGTCAGAACTTCAGGTGAACGAAAACATCGCCGTGAAACCATATATAGCATAGTGCTAAATTTTTTACTAGACCGCGTGTCTAGCTACTACCCTCAAGTTGTAAGTCTATTCCCAATAATTCGTTGGTGTGGTCTGGAAGCTGCACTTGAGAGCCACTGCCCTCTAGGTTTGACGTGTTTAACATCTTAGGCCACACTGTCTTTTGACAAAGAAAATATAACATAAAAAATAAATAATAAAATATATAAATAAATAATATAACAAATATACAAAATAGCGCAAAACCATTATATATAAAGGTATATAATGATCTAGGTAATATCCAGGTCTAGGTTCAGATCCAGGTACTATCATTCCGAAATTAACAATCAATTGTATTTATTTTTATATCAAATAAACAACACATTTTTCAAAAAATAAAATGTTATTAAAACACAACTGATATAAAAAAGATTTTAAGTGTACCCGCGCAGAATATACCATTTCTAAACTGACAGAGTAAAAGTATTAGTACCTAATACTCTTGTTGATTAAAAATACTTACAAAAATAGTGTATATAATAGAAATATATTTTAGTAGAATAATGTGTGCAGAAATAATTATAAGGTACTTATGTATTAAATGCACCGCCTGCTACATTTTTCCCAAGTCCAACCTAACTTAACCAAACCGAGACGAAACTGTTTAGTTTTAACTTAAAAATCATCAAGTTGCTAATATACAAAACCGTAGCCGGACCTAATGGGGATGTAGTCGGGGGGCTCATCCCCTCATTGCACAGATCCGGCGGACGAGGGGCGGCAACTGGCGTGTACCCAGCTGCCTCTCTATAGGTAGGAGCCCGGCGGCAACCTTCCGCCGGGTGGACCGTTGGGGCGGCTATTCAAGGGGAATAGCATAGAACGATCCCATGCCGCCCCAACATCACGGTCTGTCGGTACACCGTGGGGTTTTAGTCTGTGCGAGTCGGACATAACCCACTCTCTCCCCCGGGAGGGCGGGTATCCATAAGGGATTTCCCCACGTAAAAAAAAAAAATGAACAACGCGAGCCGGCCACGGCAGCCGTCGGCGGGCGCACTGCATTGCCGCTGATACATAAGTACCATTTTGTATATTATCAACTCCATGGTATATAAATCAAAACAAAACAGTTTCGTCTCGGTTTTGTTCGGTTCCACTTGCAAAGAAAGACAAGACGAGTGGGCCGCGGCAGCGGTGTGATAATGCAGTGCATTTAATACATAAGTACCAGTTATAATTTCAACTTAATAAATGCGTGTATCATGGTCTCGGGTAGCATTTTTGTGTATAGAACATATAAGTCACCAGGTATAAAGTACTATTAAAATAGTCAAGATTTCAAGAATTTTTTTTCTTTCGAAATGACTACGCTATTGACCCAATGACCCTTAAGGCACTCAGTCGACTTTATTTTGGCAACCAGCTCAAGGGTGCACGGCACACCTCGGCTTGGCTGTTGCCAGATTTTGAGAAATTAAATATTTAGTTATATTTAATAGAACAAGATAATTAAACGAAAGTAATTACTGTTAAAAAAAATGCGCAGGAGCGAGAGATTGCTAGCTTTGTTTGTAATCTACACTAATATTATAAAGAGGAAACGTTGTTTTTTTGTATGTTTGTTACGAATAAACACAGAAACTACTGGACACTGTTAGAATACACTACATTATTCCTGAGTAACATAAACTATATTTTTTACTTGAAAAGTATAGGGATCCTTACTAAATTTTCAATAATGTAATCCAAGGTGTGAAAAAAATGACATAAAATGACTTTTGTCACATGCGCTGCGAAAACTATGAATGATAGAACAAAAAATTGTTTTACACTATACAAACAACAGATTAATATATATAAAAAAACCTCTTGCTACCATATGTCTAGCTATTGTGATTATGTCATTATAACTACATTTTAGAAAGAAGTCTTAACAAAAATCATACCTTTCCTAAAAGACCATGATACTCATGTCTGTATTAATCCTTATCCAAATAAACTATTTTTAATTAAAAACTGTTTAAGCAACTCTAGATTACTTTTTAAATTATTAATATCGGCCATTTCATTAAAAAAATATTACGAGTTTAAAAAAATCAATCTAAATAAAATACGCCGCGCGAGTTGCAGGGATGTGGTATGTGCGTGCGGGTTTTGCGGCGAAGAAGAGGCCACGGGAGAGGGGCGCGCACATGGTACAAGATTTTCAAGACTATGATCAGTTTTTGCCAATCCATAAATGCTTAACCCAAATGTTTAAAACAAATGTTCACCTGTGCGAAGCCGGTACGGGCCACTAGTATGTTAAAAAAGTATAACCTGTGAGTCTATAAATAGTAACAATAAAGAGTTTTGTGTAACGGTATAAATCTACAGAAATAAATGAAATAGAAATATATTGTAGTCTGGTGAAACTGTTAAGACCTTACTAGATCAATAGTGTAGTCAGTTCGAAAAAACAAAAAATATATGGTGTATATCTTGGTTTAACTTTGAAACAGCTTGAAAAGGTTTTAATGAGACTCAAAGACCTTTTAGATTACTATCTAGGCTGTAATAACTATGTATTTTTCAAAATTCTAACTAGAAATAATAAATTTGAATAGAGGTAACATAAAATCAATAATCAGGTTATAAGTGTTAAGTAGTAATTAGAAGTTTACAATAAAAACTAAAATAAAGACAGCAGCTATATTGAGATAAAAGACAAATCTCTGTGAAATGATAAAACGTTTTTATATGAGTAAAGTCAGAGGCACCAGTTTGTATTGAATAAAACAACAGCCACAAGATAACAGTATCGAATGAAACTCAACTGACATATGATTCCAACACCTATTGGTATAATCTTGTCCAATACTCCTTGTAGAGAAAAAATGTTTATTTTATAACTGTAGAAGTCAGTATATTTGTAGAATTTTAAGTTTAAATATAACTTACTTCAACTAAATTTGCGTTAATGTAGCCATTCGGAATACGTTGTAATATAATGCGGGTATGGTCATACGGGTATACATCACGGTAGCGGTTTCGATTGTGGTTCTGTACTTTTTTACCTTCGTAACATGTAAAATTATACCCTCTACACTGGTTGTTCAGTTCCTGAAACAAAAAATCATACATGAGGGTAATTGTTTACTGACAATACTTATGTATGACAATTGATTTGTCATTCTCTGGACTTGATGATTTACTGGACACACTTCTAACAGTAACTTATACTCATGAAAATTATTTATTATATCGTAAAATCAATGTGTTCTATTGGGTACTGTAGCTTGTTTTTATTTTTTAACTGTAATTGTATTATAACTTCTGTTAAATTCAATCATTATCCCAAATCTGCTACGGAAAAATGCAAAGAAATGTAAAATGGATAATATTATAAAAAAGTCTTGTAATTGTTGGTGAAAATTTTGTCAAAAGAGGTTTAATCATTTTATAAATTATCCTGGATAAACAATTTCATTCATTTAAATGAAGTAAATGAACATGTATGATTTTTATATGACAATGGTAGTAAACAAGCACGTGGGATATCTAATGTTAAGCGGTCACAGCAACCTATGGACTCTTGCTATGCTTATGCCTTGCTTCTAATATGACAGTGTTTTATTGCTGCTCTCTTTGTGCTTTAATGCTATCTTCCTCATTGTCTTAGTTTAAATGAATGAACCAAGTGCATATTCCTAATTAAATAACTCTTCATTATTAAAATCTTAAATTTTATTTTTTAGAAAGTTCTCAAGGTCACATTTATGCTCACATTACAATAGTCACACATTAACATTAATTATGAAATAGTATTTTGTACTTATAAATGTAAAAAAAAGGAGGTAGTCCTAAGAATTACTTACAGAAGTGAAAAAGCAAAAATTGAATAACTTTGTACTTCTTTGAATTTTTAAATTAATTATAGTTGAAATATTTATATCTATAAATTGAAATTATTATCATTAATCCCTTTTTCGCATTTATTGATACTCTGAATAAAAATTATATATTTATGTATACAGTTTATTAAATTATGAAATATATGATGGGCTGCACAAACTCAATAGAAAATATTAATATATTGTGCATCTGAACACAGGCCACTTTTGTTTTTCTCGAACTAACTACACTATCGACCTAGTAAGGTCTTAACAGCTTCACCAGACTACTATGGGGAGCGCTTAGGGCACTCAGCCAACTTTATTTGACAACTAATTCAAGGAGGCTCAGCACACCTCGGCTTGTCCTACACAGGCCACTATACATCACTAGTCTGCCACAACTTGCGCAAGTGCATTATGGTCGATCCCGCTTACTACCATAACCTGACGCAAAACAACAATTTGTCTCTTGTCAAAAAAATACCGGCCAACATGCTTAAAAGAAGTTTTATTTAAAAAAAAAATGAATAAGTGAGGTTCAAATGTGTTTTAATATTACCCACAAGGGATTAACTGTATTTATAGATTTAAAAAAATACACACATTTATATTTCCAAATGAAATTCACAAAACAAACTATTTCCATTTGTTTAATGAGTAAATCAAATGACTACATAAATTGAAGTGAATTTAAAAAAATTACTATATCACAAATATAATAAAGATACCTAATTACCTACATGAAACAACTAAATTAACAATGGTCACCCTTGAATAACCTTGTAAATTTTTATTCAGTAAGGCCCACTTTTATAGGACATTGGAGTTTGTGCCCGAATATATTATAGGAATGGCAGAAACATGAGAGTTATAAAGTTAAGCAATGAAAATTGCCTTATAAAGATGCTATGGTTTTATACAAGAATATGTTTGTTTTTGTAATACTCAGGATTATTTTGAATACTGCAGTCTACATTACTTAACAGTGTTTCCAAGCTATCACTTAGTTCTCGTTATAACAATGTGAGATGGGTATTCAACATAATGCATGTATTATATATATGAAAGTGTTATTTTCTACATTGAAAAAGGCTACACTTCCTATAGTCAAGGCTGCAGCACTAAGTGTACCACCAGAGTGGACACTACAATCGAGAGTAGAGCGGGGTGTCGTGTCCGCCGTTCATTTCACACATATATATTAACACGTAGGTATACTGTGCAGCATGCGAGTGCCACGTAGGACACAAATGCACTCACACCATACAATAATAGTTGCTGTTATACCATGTAATCAACTAAATTTTAGTCATATAAATAGCATTTAAATAATGATTCGCTACCCTCATATAAAAGAAAAGTAAGTAAGCTCAAATTTATATCACTGGCTACTTCTTCAACATTGTCTTTGTATTACAGTTAGTTCACAAGGGTCTCCTTCGAAAAAGCTAGAGGGCCCATTAGAGTTACTTATCTATTAAGTTATTATAAGCTTCTGCATTCAACCTTTTCCACATGGAATAGTTACCACACACAGCACACACAGCGGAAGCTCTCGAAAGAAAGAAGCTCCAATTTTGAAACATTCTGCAATAGTGCTTTGCTACTATAAGTCTTAGTATGATGATATATATAACCTTCCTCGATAAATGGGATATCTAACACTGAAAGAACTTTTCAAATAGGACAAGCAGTACCTGAGATTGGCTTGTGTAAACAAACAAACTTTTCAGCTTCATATTATTAGTATAGACAAAGTATGCATTCATCTAAGAATTCAAACCACTTTTGACACACTTGAATCTAAAATGAAACTGGTTGGTTTAATCTATTATGAGGTGTATACAGTGAAAGCAATACATTTTAATCTTAACTTAAACATTTTTTATTACTACCCTATAGTTGGCCACATAGTTATCACAGCTTATTTGTATATCAAGATATAACAAAAGTAAAGGTTAAAGCATTTCTGTATCTCATTTAACCTGTTTGTATATTACATAGGTATAATAAATTAAGACATATTTTATAGATGATCCGCATACATTGTGAACTAATATTGAATTGAAAAATTAATTAAAATATCTATTTTAAATCCAATATCAACAGTTTTATTAATATAAGACAAGCGCATAAAATGTTTTTTTAACATTTCCAAAAGACACAAGGAAGAGGAGGGTAGAAAAATAATAAAAACTCACAGACATAAAATCTTCATGAAAATGGAAACCTGAAGTCTAAAAAGCAGAACGGACGGCGTACATAATGAGTAAAGTATAAACTTTCTGGACGCTTGGGATTACACTGTAAACACGACTTGTTTTCTTCCGCTACTTGTAATGCATGTCAAAAGAACATTTAAACATAAGCTATACTTACTTGAAAAACTGAGACCCAACTATTTTCGGACACTATTTTATTATATTCTTCTTCGATATTGTTCATCTTCACTTGGTTGTTTAAAATTAAAGTCTACTTCTCCCGATTAAGTTTAAAAAGATAACGAAGCGATTTTGTATGCGGAATGAGCTTCGTTCACAGTGTTCTTAGTATATATAGAATTTTACAGTGTTGCCGCTTAAGAAATAAAAAGTCTCCAGACGTCAATTAAAAAGTCGCTAGATTTTGAAAAATACATAATTAAAAAAACCATCAGAAGTCGCTAAATCTTTCATAATATTTCATGATAAAAATACGGTGAAAATAGAACATTGCATTTCACTGTGATAAAGCTTTAATTGGATCAGTTAGAACCAGTTTTAGAAACATAATAACTTTTCGTGATGTTTCCATGCTAGTCTATATTTTATATTTCTCTTTTGAGCATAAGTCTTTTTTCAAATTGATTTCCATTCCAACAAATAGATTCTGATATCAATGAAAGACAGGATGTTTTGCGAAAAACGTATCATACTAACTAACTTTTTATTTCTCTTGGCGGTGGTAGTGAAATGAAAGTGAAATACAAAACGGTATCTGATGTATAATTTAATAGAGTCAGAGACAACCAATCGATTAAACCCTGATATCGAACGTTATTCTGGTAGGGAATTCCAAAAATAACAATAGCATTTTATGTTCTTACCAGTTATTACACTTAAACTAGTACCAAAATATTTATGTATTTTCTATATTCAGATAGTCGTTACAATCCGCTAACTTTTTTAAGTCACTAGATTAAATAAAAAGTCGTAAAACATATCAAATTCGCTAAATGCAGCTACAAAGTCGCTAAAATGTTATCTATGGTATTTTATCTATGCACAGAGCACAATCCGTAAAAAGGAATTAGAGACCCATCTCTCAGTGTCTGCCGGGTCATAGATGAAACATTTCTTAAGTGCCATCTGTATTTTAAACATGGAACTGATGATGTAAATGCATCGTTCGCCTAAAGCACTTCTGAAGAGAAGTTACATAATTGTTAATAGTATTTTGGACTAAAAAATTAGATATTAAAATTTTCAGTAAACAATGGAAATTATGTTCAAAATACTATTTCCAATATTTGAAATTCCTTTCTCTTTAGCGGTAGTTGTTGTTTTTTTTTAATTGAAATTAATATCATGATAATTTAATTGCATTGGTAAAACGATCTAATGTTTACTTTGTGTACATGTTTATTTTACATATTTGTGGGATATTAACTAAAAGGCATCAATATATTTGATTGAATAAGTGTTACTTTGCAGAAATTCATCTTAGTGCAATGAGCAAATATTCGTTCACTAAAATCTTAAACTAAGTTTTCAGGCAATGAAAAACTTTAGCTAGAATATAAGGTAAAATTCGTTGCCGCTGTCAAAACAAAAATAGCTCAGATGGAAATCGGTTGCTTCGAAAATCCGTGCAACCCCAGTTCGAATCCGAGTGACAGCAGAAGATATATATCTTTTAAATATATTTTTTAATAATAGAATATTAATTTTATAAGCGAAACCTAACAGTTTATTTTAATTTAAATATGTTTTTTTAAGAACCGAGCTATGCTCGGTCTCCCCGATACTTATAATTATCACAGAAGTTACACTACTTTAATTACTGTTAAAAACTATTAAATGGTAGAAATGAAATAAATACGAATATATTTATGTATAACAAGAAATTATAAAATTTCACGAAAGCAACCACAATTAAATCAGTACAAGTAATGGTAAAGTTGCCGGCTCACTGTTTTCACTTCTCAGAATCGGATTTGTATGGAAAATCCTCGACTATCTTTGGTTCTTGGTCTGGTCTGTAGATAGCACTTTAAGTAATTTTTTTGGGTATGTTTGATAACAAGACATGGTAGACGACAATTACTTTTGACATTTCAATCTGACAACTTTCAAATATTTGTTTTCATTTAATTTGCGTTTCTGTTACGTAAAAATGATCCCTTACTTTATTGTCTCCCACAAAGAATTCTTTCTATTTGTGGATCTACTTATAAACATTAAAATACATTTGGATTTACATTTGCCTTTCGATAAATGTATTCAACACAAATAAAAATGGTCGAAAGCTTGTATACGATTTACACAATACCACTTTATGCATACACACATAAGTATAAACGTACATGTATAATCAACAGATATTAGTTCGAGAGTCGTATTATAGAGGCGCTGATTAAAAAGAACGATTGCGACCTACCTAAGGTACTCTGTGGTTGCCAGCTTCTGTTTTAATAATTGCTATTTTTTTTTATGATTTCTGTATTTCATAAGTCAAAGTTGAGAAAAGTAACTAGACAATATTAAAGCATGAAACTAGTATAAATTTTAAAATGTATAAAGTATAATATTATTAACACTGACTTATTGTTTTAAGCCTTTATTTTAATATTTTTAATAAACCGGCAACTTTGCTGACGGATGGATCATTATTATATTAACAAATTTAGGAGTATACTTGGGCGTACTGATATGTTCTTTTGTTTTATTAACTTTTTATCATATTCTAGTATTATAACAAAACAAAATCTTCGATCTCGAAAATTATGTATACATCATCTATACTAAGATAATAAATCTCTAGTTTTGTCTGTATAGTTAATTTCTCTTGAATCTATGTGCTAGATGTCTGCTACAAAGTCAATGATATTACAAATATATTGTAATATCATTGTACAGGATGGTTTGATCATGTGTATGACCTTAAAATATTGTGCCTTTGTTTGTAATGTCCGGACTTAACACAAAAACGAGTGATGGTTCACTTCTTATGATTTAAAAAAAACGGAGGCTTATATTATTTCTTTTGTGATAGAGTATTGAAATTCTTATTATTATTAAAAAAAGTAAAAAGTAAAATACAAAAAAGACATATTTTTCAACTCCACGCTTGGAGATACTTAAACAATTTTGTTTTATGATTAGACGAATATTAAGAAAATAATAAAAATGGATAAAATAATGTATGAAATATAATATAGATTATTTGGCGCTTATGCTTTTCTATTAACTTGGACACAGAAGAAAATTGGTTAAAGAATACGTAAGAACAACTTATATTGACAACTTCGGAATTGGCAGTATGGATGAATTCCTTCGCCTGTCCTTTTGGACGAATATTATTACTCTGACTGTAAGTTTTTGGCGGGATTTCAGTATGTTATGTAATGGATTTTATATTTTATAGATAATCTTGTGTTACTTGATTCCATATTGCGGCAAGTTGGTGGTGTTTTATGTAATATTGTTAGTTTATTGTGTACAAGTGAAGTGAATGAAAAATAATAGCACGGCCCAGAAAATTGCCTCAAAAATTCACAGGAAAGTTGTAACTGGAGAACCACCATCTTGTTATAACGTTGAAATAACCGCAAGACATTTTACTTGAATATCTATCTCCTAACTTATCCTGATAATTTTAAACCTAACTTTGACTTTATCTACTCAACACTTGGAGATATCAGAACTTTTTTTAATGATTATTTGAAGATTAAGTAGATAAAAAATGTCTAAAATATTATATTCTTTACATTAACGTGGACATAGATGAAAACAGACTAAAGAATACATAAGAACTATCCGTGTAGACAACTTCAGAAGTAGTCAGGTGAAGCTGTTAAGACTTTGCTAGGTCAATAGCGTAGTCAGTTCGAAAACAAAAATAAAAAACAACTTCAGAATTGGCAAAAACAACAACTTGAAAATTAAGATAAAGAAGATGGTTAAAAATGTACGAAATATTATATAGAAGATTTGGCGCGTATACCTTTATATTAACTTGAACATAGCATAAAACTCACTGCAGAATATACAAGTACCACATATATTAATAACTTCAAAATTGGCAGTATGGATTAATCCTTTTGCCCGTCCTATTGGACGAATATTATTACTACTGTCTATGTCTGCCAAGTGGACGTTTTAGAATTGACGTTTGCTAACGAAGTTGGTAGGGAAAATTTGTGCGAATTCTGTTTCATTCATTCCGAAGTTTTTGGTTGGTAAAGGTGTAGTCACTTGAAGCTCATTTGTAGTCACTCAAAACTTGGTCAGATATGGCTTCACCGCGTACAAAACGCAAGTTAAACTTTATTCGGGCTATAGACGAAAATCATGTAAGTAATAATTTTGAAGTCTACTATTATTTGTTATTACTATCGGTTTAACTATAAATTTCTGTGGTTTAGAAATGCTTCGAGTGTGGTACGCTGAATCCCCAGTGGGTTTCAGTGACCTACGGCATCTGGATATGCCTCGAATGTTCTGGCGTTCACCGCAGCCTTGGAGTACATCTCTCTTTTGTTCGGTCTGTCACCATGGATAAGTGGAAGGACATAGAATTAGAGAAAATGATGGTAAGCTGTCTAAACTTATTTTATGCATAATATTATCATACATTTCATTTTTTTTTTATCTTGGATGATTTCTGCAGATATATATTTTTTTTATATGTAGAATATATATCTTCGGATTAAAAATAGTATACATTAACTTAATTTTCACTATAGGTTAATCTGTGAAATAGTCCATAATAGTAAATGAAGTAATCTATCCTATTTTTTGTATGAACTAACTATGTTAGTTTGTTTTTACCAACTTTGGGAGCGAAAATGGTAGGAGCTCAGTCTAACTAAAATGGTATGACAGAGATCCTACAGGATATTGATATTGTAATATGTGGACATTTGATTTCGTCAAAATACCATTAATAGAGTTTTAATGAATTTTGCATTGGTGGTCATAAAAAAAATGACAATTGACCCCCATTTGGTTCATGTTTAACCTGATGTCTCCTGTTATCTGATATGCATATAGTATGTACATTTATTTAAAAAATCCTGGTCAAAATGTGTCTGAACAAGTAAGTCATTTGCACGACCACCCCTCTTTTTTTACTCTTGTTATTTATAAAGCAAATTATTGCCCAAACTTGTAAGGTCATAGTAGCATTCTAAATGTTCATATATATTTGAGTATGTAATAACAATGTTTAGTAATTTTTGTTAAGGGCTCACGTATAACTGGGTAAATTGGGAAAATACTATCTTTCTACTAAAGTACTATCTTTCAACTGTCTACCCTGAAAATGTCATAAAGAAATTTGCAATAGTGACGAAGTTATAGCATTTTGTAACTGACCGGGTAAGCAACGAGTAACGGTCAGGGTGCAGGTAGACGTGCCCTTTGTCTTCTGTTTGGCTATAGTCTATATGATCCGGGTGTTCTTTCACCTGTTGGATTCTATGTGTTTGTCACCGTTTATATAGCAAGAGGATGTTCCGAGAAGTTTATGGGCCTTCGGTATATGTACTTTACGTTTAGTGCCCAGTCGTTCACTGTTCGTCGAGACAGACTGTTGTATTAAAATTGATCATTGTTAGTGCGGAAATATTACAAAAATGGAATGTCGGAAAGGTTCGCGACAGGATCATCAGTCTGGAAAACTCAGAAAACATGTGAAAAATAAGAGGAAGTAACCATCAAATCAATGTAAGTTTAAAATTTCATATAAGTATAAAAAAACCTATTTTTCTATTGTAAAGTAGAATCAAAACTTTAAAGTATTTTACTCAAAACAGTATTTTCAAAATCGGTAGAAATATCAACCAATCAGGATCAAATTTTGTAAAGTTATGCTTCACACAATAATTTAGTACTTAGCGAGCCCTTTTTTCGATATTTGTCATAGTTTTTTTTGTCATTTTTTGTCATTTTATGCAAATGACTGCCATGATCTAAAAAAGTTGAATTCGCTAAATCTGGCTCGATAAGTACCTAGTTCTGTGTATCTACTTTGAGAATTTTTTTTTTCAGGTAAGAAGTGGCAGAGTCACTTCTCATACCATGAACGCTGTCGAAAAAAACACACCCAGGAAAACGACTGCAATTTTTTTTCCCTTTCGAAATTTTCGGACCCAATTTTCACAAAATTTATAAAAAATGCAATACTTCAAAATGTTTATTATGGTTTTTTTTAAATGCTAGTTTATACACAATAAAATATTCTTAAACATGACCCTGCTTTTATGTGTTCAGCTATATATGTAAGCCTTTAAGAGCTATAGAATTAATAATGTTAATTCTATAATAAACCCAAAAAGTTTATAATCTACTGAATTTCTACTTTGTATATATTGTAGCATATACAGAATATGACCATTTTCATATATAATTTGTTAAAGTACAAGACACATTTCTTTCATGGTTTTCATTTTTGCTCATGGGAAATAGTGATCTGTGTTTTACAAAAACTATGTCTGTGGATTAAAAGTAATATTATTGTTATTGTTTTGTTTGCATGAAAAAGTAAAAAGCTATGGTCAAATTGATCAAGAAGTTTTTCAGTAATGCAACATGTTACAATTTTGTTATATGTTTTATGTCTTTCGATTTGAATGAAAATATTTCATCTTTCCCTAGCCTATGCAGAATCAAAGATCCTTGTGGCAAAAATTAGTCCATCCGAGTTTAAAAATTGCTTTACGTTATTTCAAATACGTTAAAAATTTTTAAAAATATCACATATTGGGATACATTTTCCTCAAAAAAATTTAAATGTTACTATATGAAAAAAAAAAAAAACAAAAAATACTTACTGTCTTTGTTATTTTTTCTAATTAGAATAATTGAAAAATTTCCAAGGATTTCAATTATTAATTTTTTTTATTACATTGTACTTTGACATCTTCTGCAAGCACTCAATTTCTTTCAGAGTAGTGTTTATTGAAAAACACTTATGAAAATCAATAATTTCAGCAATAATATATTCATTTTATTACTCTTTCATTATAAAAGTTTCGTTTTTTTTGTTTACAATTTTATATCTATCTATCTTCTATACTATAATAAAACTGTAACAAGGCCAAATCTGTACATTAATTATTTTTTAAAATTATAATTGGGGTAGACTATATTATCGATATAGAAGCCAAAAATAATATTTTTAAATTTTTTGTCTGTCTGTCCCTGTGAACATGCATCACTCAGAAAATACTGAACCAATTTTGACGAAATTTGACACAGTGTTACCTAATATACCGAGATTACATCTAGGATACTTTTTGTCTCATAAAACGCAAGAGATTTTCCACGATAACGGACGAAAGACAAAAATTTTTAGTAACTAGACTTTTTTGCAACACTTTTAGTACAGGAGCCAGCAACGTTGGGAGAACAAGAATTTTAGAATAGCTGGTTCTTTGATATATCAATAATTCTCTCTTCAATCTGCTGGTATTACCTCAGTATTCACACCTTTTATACACATATTATTCATCACACTATAATACTTTTTTCAAAATTCCCTAATATATTAATTTTAAATACGATATCCCTTATAACCATATTATGATCTTTAAATTATGGATTTGTTTTTGATTTCACATAAACAATATTAAAGATTTACATAGCTATTTTAGTAATAAGAACATAAGATTTTGACACATACTAAACTATTATTGAGCTTATTAAGATACAGTTCTATATACAATGATTTTTAATTTGAATGCTTAGATTTCTAATTTTGTATAAAACTAGCTGACCTGTGCAACTTCGTCTGCACCAAATTGGTTATCGCTGGTTTCAACTGTATTTTTAAACGCGAAAAAAAATAATAAAACTGATATCCGATTGGAGCCACAACAACCGTTTCCAATTGTGAATCCAAACTATCCACGGACTCACTCAAACATATACCCAGATTATATGTGAACTTCATTGAGTACGCTGCTCACGCGATACAGTGATACAGCCTTACATCACTGCTACAACATCACACACATCACCTATACAAACGTGCACGCCTACACGCTTACACGCTGTTTTTCTTTTTCAGAGAAATAAACGACAAAGAGTTCTACCCTTATTTTTCCCTATCCTAATCCTGTCCTATCCTATATAGTTTAGAGGAATTTTTCCGACACAAAATACATTAAACATTGTTCATCGTTTAATATGTCTTAGATATTATTGATACGATAACATACATATATGACACGTGTAATTCATCTGTACCAAATCGTTTATTACAATTATTATTTCAATTGTATTTTTAAACACGATAATTATTAACAAACCCAATTACAGCGACATTCACCGTTTCCAATTGTGAATCCAAACTATCTAAGGACTCAAATTTAATACTAAATTACTATCTGAGAATTATTTTATACAATAATAAGCCTAAAAGCTATTACTTATTAGGTACAGTTTTATTTAACAACTTTCAACATTTTCTATGTAATAAATAATTTGGCACATTTTAGCCAAATAGGCGTGGTCCGGTGGTAACAATCTTTACATTATACTCAACGATCGACGTGACGGGGCGAAAGTTACGTAGTCCGGTGAAGCTGTTAAGACCTTGCTGGGTCAATAGCGTAGACATTTCGAAAAAAAGGGCAAAAGTTCGAAATCTAACGGTTTTTTTTTGTTATATTTTTTTAAGTAGCACAGGGTGATGACATATGGCTTAAATTGTTATCTAATCTTACTACTATATATAGCACAAAGAAAAGTTACCAAAATTCATTAAGAATTTCATAAACTTGAAATTTTTAACTTTCGTCCGTTATTCTGGAGAACTCCTTGCGTTTTATGGGACAAGGAGTCTTGGATGTTATCTCGTAAAATATTACGTTATCACTATATTATAGTTATCACTATGTCAAGTTTCGTCAAGATTGGTTCAGTACTTTCAGAGTGATGCGTGTTTATACGGACTGGCAGACAGACAGACAGAAAGACAGACAGACAAAAAATGTAAAAAGATTATTTTGGGCTTCTATATCGATAATATAGTCTACCCTGGTTAAAATTTAAAAAAAATATTTAATGTACAGATTTTGACTTGTTACAGTTTTATTATAGTATATAGAAGAAGAAGATTAGCAACTGCCTGAAATTTCTACTCCGTTAAATGATAATAAAACACATAATAACAATAGAATATTGCTTAGCGTCTCCTACTAGTGAATTGAAATTCAAAGGGCAACATAATATTTCCTTATGAAAGATTAATTAGGTGTCCCATTTTTCACGGTGACTGGTGAATTATTTCCCGATTTGACTATGAGCTGTTGGCCTGACGGGCCTTTACAACTTTACAACACTTTTTGATCGAGCACTAACGTTTTCACTGAGCCGAAGGTACTGGAGTGGAGTTTATCAATCTCAGACATATATTGTATGTAGTGATATTATTAATGTCATATTATAATTACGAATGTTTGAAACTGCTGTGCGTGAAAGCTAATGAATGCCAATGGCTACAATAGGTATAAAAATCTTATACTGACTCTAATCGATATATTCATTAGGTTTGATTAAAAAAAATATATTTTATACATGAATATTAAAGGGATAAATTATGTTTACGTTTTTACGTCCTTTTGAATGTCCTTACTATCTGGAGTGGTTTACATAAATTCTGCCTATGGTAGATACAAATTTAAAACTCCCACGCCACTGGTACCACAATAAAAAAATGACATGACTTAATAAAAGTTTAAACGTTAGTGAGTTGTTGATATCTGTTGTAATAATTTACTACTAAAAACAATATTAACCTAATTGTCAAATAAATCACAGTTCCTAAATAGTTTCACTGAATGCAACACGTTATGACCTGCTAAGCGTTACCCTTATCTACGTAGCATTCGAATTCGCAAAGCGTTCTCATCGTTTAGTGTGAATGTGAGTATTGAAGCGAATGTAAAATAAATCAAATCATAGACATATGTGAATACAAGCATTCGTAAAATCCATAATATATATACCGACATCCAATTTTATATAAATAATAGTAGGCTCGGTTGACTTTATTAAATAATAGTAGGCTCGGTTGACTTTATCACGCCTTCATAGTAAAAAACGTTTAATAGCATGAAAATGAGGTCCTACTGACTACTACTTTTTGAGTTTATCGCGAATAGAAGGATGGGGTAGAGGACTCTGTTATAATATGTAACATGTAATGATAGATAGGTTATCTTGTGTATTCATATCTGATTTACAGTAGAGAAGCAGGATATTGGATGTAATGGAGCAGTGCTTAGAATGAATGACTTAACTGCATATAATAATATTCAAGGTGAAGTCAGCCTATGCATTCATTGCACCGGTTGGCGACAAAAGGAATAAATTGGATAATGGCATCTTACTGTTGATTGAATTATTGTTACATCTGTAGGTTGTGAATTTATTTCAGACCCTACTTAATCGTTTCTTATTGCATATATGTCTTACACAAGAAAACTTTGTAAACAATGACAACTTCCTATTATATCCATCAGTTTAAGCTGTGCGTTATCTGTCAATAAGACTTAAGAATTTCATTATTTATATTCTCTGATTTGTATGGCGTTTGATGTTAATTTAAAAATTGTTATGATAAAAATTATTAATACATTCTGTGTTGGTAGGTGACACAAAGAAATTAATTGAACTTTTTTGGTTATTATTTTTAATCTTGTAAGAAACCAGAATTAGGTTAAGCAACAGTCGAGCTTCCCACATTTTAACACAATGTGTTTTTACAGAGAATATGTTGTGTTTTATTCTATTGTTGGAACGAAGTTCCTTATCGCGCGGTGTGAAAGGGGGCTAGACGGAAAAAATTCTTACGAAAAGTTGTCACGACACTTTTTGCTATAGTAAGCTATTGTAAGCTGTGCGGCGTCGCATGTTTCTCTGTCTGTCTCTCTCTCTGTCTCTCTTATAGAAAGCAAGCCAGATATTTTCATTTCTATTTCGCATTGAACAGTGTGGTGTCGCGACGATTATTTTTGTTGAGTGTATACAGGTTTTTTGTAAATAATAAATAATAAAAAAAAAAAAAATAATGATCCCAAACATATGTTTCCTACTCCAGTTACCACAAGCCAATTATTACGAAAATTGAGCCTACTGATTAAGTTTATATAACATTATATTTGTTAATAATAAAAAAAAGATTATTATAACTTAAAAAAAATAAAATTTTATTACAATTCCTTCACTAATTAATCGAAAAGAACTTCGTTCCATCCGGGTGTCCCTTGACACCTCTCAAGTTTTTTGTTGTTAAGTTTTTTTTTATAGTAGCACGGCAAAGTGACTACACTATGCCTGATGGCAAGCACAGTGCAATCCAAAAACAACGATGACTGCCAAGAGATACGTCATCCTTCTTCGGTCGCCGCTGTCATGCCGGCCTTCGTAAATGCCTTTTCAAGTTACGCTTGAAGGACCCCGTATTATGGGAAGGAGAGAACACACTAGCCGGGAAATTGTTCCACAGCTTCACGGTACGGCAAAGATAGGATGTTGCGAACCTTTTAGTTCGTGCCCAGATAGGGTTTACCGTAAAACTGTGGCTCTGTAGACCAGCGTGCGTGGTTCGAGTATGAAAAGGAGAGGAAGGGATTAAATTGAACAACTCTGCAGAACACTCGTCATGATACAGACGCTAGAACACGCTCAGTGAGGCAATATCCCTGCGCAGTTAAAGCGGCTCCATAAACTGTGTGATCTCTGTATCATTAACATAGCGGACAGCCAGTCTGTGCAACCTGTCCAGGGCGTCCAGTAGGTATTTGGCGGAACCGTCCCAGAGGTGCGAACAGTATTCCACGCAAGGCCGAACTTGTTTTGCGAGCGCGATGTTCTGAAGAGTATGAAGGGGGTAAATAAAGATGTTTTGCAAGTAAACGTGCTCACCTGTATTTTGTTAGCATTAAACTCGACCAAATTACTTCCTCCCCATATTGATATGCGATGCAAGGATCGGTCGAGCTCAATGGCAAGTTCCTGCCGTCTCTTTTCTGTTTCTCTCCGACCGCAAGACGGCTTGATGTAGTATAATTCATGGATTGTACTATTGTCTGCAGTGCAATAAATATGGCCCAAAGGCAACATATCATTGATATGCAGAAGAAACAAATTAGGTGAAAGTACAGAGCCTTGAGGAACTCTAGCGTTTACTGCGAATTACATCCTTCGACAAGAACATGAATTCTGCGCTCATGTAGAAAACTAGAGATCCATTTGCATAAATTGTCGGGGAGTCCGTACGCTGGAAGCTTAGAGAGAAGAACACGGCGCCAGACCCTATCAAAGACATTGGCAACCCCAGCGGTGCAGTATGTAGGCCAGAAGGTAACCCGTTGATCGGTTTTGGCGAAAGTTATATTACTATAACGAGACGATAGAGAGTATTGGCTCTTATATCTAAATGCTAATAGAAATAGAAAGAAGATTGCCGACAGATTCTTAACTCAAGCAGTGTAACTGGTTTAATGAATTTTGAAAAACATCCCTATTACCGAGCTATGGTATCATCACGAAGTTTTTAATCGTACGAAATTTGTGCTAATTGTAGCAATTCCAACCCACGTCTATAAATGTAATACCCGAAAATGTTACCTTTCTTCTATCATACTTTTTAAATTGTTTTGTTTTCATAATTAGGATAAGTTTGTTAACTCTGAAGACTAAAGTTTATTAACTAAAGTTTAAAAACTTTTTGTTTTTGCTTGTTGCTTCCAAAGTTTTTCTTTGGTAGAAAAGGCCCACCCTTAGAAAAAAAATCTGCTGTATTTTCCGTTAAAATAATATAGGGAAAATTATTTTCAAATAGCCCAGTTGTTTGGAAGTTACATTTAATTAATAAGTGTTCGTACGAAAAAGATGACCAAAGCAGTAAGGGAAAAAATTCGAAAAAATCCTGTCCGAAAGCAAAAGATTTTATCTCGGGAGATGAAGTTAGTACCTAGAACCATGTCGTGTATTTTAAAAGATGATTTAGGACTTGCAGCCTATAAGAGACGTACTGGTAATTTCTTAACTGATAATTAAAAAAAAGAAGAGTGGTAAAAACCATGTCGCGTATTTTAAAACATGACTTAGGAC
>JACEII010000036.1:3610173-3630276 GCA_014332785.1 Antheraea mylitta
TTTTAAAACATGACTTAGGACTTGCAGCCTATATGAGACGTACTGGTAATTTCTTGACTGATAATTTAAAAAAGAATAGAGTGGTAAAACAGAAACATTTACTGAAGTGGTCACAGAAAAAAATTGTTTACGGGTGACATTTTTTTTACAATTGAGAAACATTTTAACAAACAAAATAATCGTATTTATGCTCAAAGCTCTAAGGTGCCTTCTCAATTAGTCGAGAACGTAAAGTGGGAACTATTCGACTTCAGGGATGGTTTGGTGGGGTATTAATAATAATAATATATTTTAAAGTTCCAAGTCAATGTATACATAATTTACAGTAATATTGGTATCTGCACTGGTTATAAACAGTATCGCAAATATTACAATTTCATATAATGAGAACTAAAACAAACATTGACTTAAACATCTATACTAATATACTAATATACTAATACTAATATACTAATAATATTATAAAGAGGTAAAGTTTGTGACGTTGTAGGGGGTAATTTCAGGAACTACTGGTCCGATTTGAATAATTCTTAGTGTTATATAGCCCATTCATCGAGGATGGTTATAGGCTATATATCATCACGCTAAGACCAATAGGCGCGGAGCACAGATGAAAAATGTTTCAAAATCGGGATGGTTTTTCCTTTTGAGAACGCGAAGTCGCAGGCAGAGGCTAGTGTGTAATAAATAATTCGACTTAACTAAATATCTCACATATTTATTATTGTGTAAAAATAATAAAAAACACCGGTAATCCGAGAGAGACAAGAGTGTTTTATGATCGTAATTAGTGAATTGTTTTTAAAATAAAAATGTATGAATTGAACTATCGAAATTATAATTACAATTTGTATTGTGGTATTAGCTATGAAGGAGTCACAAGCCATACCTTGGTGAAAAAGTTATCAAAACATCGGCACAAGTGTATCAACATACCATTCTTGAGAAGGTAGTGAAGTCCCTTAACAGCTACGAATCTTCGGGCAGACAATAAAAAAAAACGAAAGCAAAAAAGGGCCGGACCAAGAGTCTGCAGAACAGAAGAATAAGAAAAAAAAGCCCCTTAACAACACCATGTTGCCGGACCAAGAGTCTGCAGAACAGAAGAATAAAAAAAAGCCCCTTAACAACATCATGTTCAATAACCAATAATGGTCCTTCCAACAAGACTCGGCGTCGGGTCATAAAGTTCGGTCTACGCAGTTTTGGTTGGAAACGAACGTTTCGGACTTCAACAGAGCTGAAGATCGGCTGTCATCTATTCCCGATCTTAATCCGCTGGATTATGATTTATAGTCAGTATTAGAGAGTATGGCTTGCTCTAAACACCATGATAATTTGGGAGTCCCTAAAACAATCCGTACGATTTGCAGTGAACAATTTTCCCATGGAAAGAGTGCGTGCTTCTATTGATAACTGGCCTCAACGTTTGAAGGACTGTATTGCAACCATTGGATACCACTTTGAATAAGCTTTTTATATTTTAAACTGTTTTATATTTATGTAATAAACTAACGACACCGTAAAAGTAATAAATGTTATTTGCAATAGAAATTTTTTTTTCTTTGTTTCAGTATTTATGGCAAAACTACTTATATTTAGACATTTTGGTTTACTACTAGACCCAGACAGACACTTATACTTACTTACACATACACACGTTATACTTAACGGATAACGATTTTTTTTCCTTACTGTGCCATAATGGGTTTTCAAAATAATAAATATGTATATTGCTGGTTTACTGTATCACAGTGAATGTTATTTATCTTAGTGATACATATAGCAATTTGTCGAACTACACCCGTTGTGAACTTTTACAAAATCGTTTTAGTGCAAACTTTTAGCGTCTACTTTATTGCATATCCGATAGCGACAACAATGCCGGAAGCGAATTGATCTAATATATTAACTCTAGGGCTTTGAGGCTGGCGTTTGTGTACTGTTACTACTTGAATGGAATTAAAATGCACCTATGGAAAAACCGAGAACAACGGCAATTAACGACAAATAGATCTTACAAAAGTCGTCACTGTCGCTTGGCGCTGTGGCTGATATGTATGATTGCTTGGTGCATAATATCAATAAGTAACATGATATTTTTGGGTAGACAAAATAATATTTTCTCTTCTGTGTGGTGATAGAAAGATATTCATAGATATAGTAACGTTGAACTCAAACTCTACTGATTTAATTTAATTTGGAAGTGTTAGTGATCTGTACATCGGTACCGCTGCGCCGTTACGTGTGCCTTGCGTCTAGCCAACAGGTTAATGGGCCAGATCGATCGAGCCTGGATGACGAGGTGTCACGTTCGTTTTCCCATGCTGTCTTACGCTATTTTTTCAATAATGTGAATTAAAATAGAACTTACTTGTTGAGAGATGTAAAATAGTTTTTACTATTTTTCTTTTGAATATAATAAGCTACCCGTGTGTGCCTGGTTCTGAAACAAATAATAATGATTTGAGTTAACGGATAATTTAAAGGGATTGAAACATAATAATTATTTATTTTTTTATAATGAAAGATATTTCATTCACAAAAGATTGGAAGAAAACGGTGTTCATATTTTGATAAAATAATTCATTATTCTTTTTTTATAGTTTCATTTCATTTATGTAATTGAATTGACAAAGGCTGCCAATCCCATCGTAACCTGAAGTTAAGATTAACTTTATCATATTTAAGTATATTTAAATATTGGCCTCCCTACTTGTAGGTGCAGCTAAAATTCTGTGAAATATAACCTTTTATTGTAGCACTAGCTGACCCGTACCACTTTCTGCTCCAAATCGGTTATTATCGGTTTCAATTGTATTTTTAAACACAAAAAATCTTAATATACTTAAAACTTAAACATTGCAGTGTCACCTACCGTTTCCAATTCTAAATCCAAACTGTCCAGAGATTCAAACAAATGTGGTATACTGTTGGTGTGTGTGAAATCTTTTTTAAAATAAGCCTCGAACCCGTCCGCAGCATCAAGTAGGATAAAAACTAACATATATTGCCGATAAATGTGTTCCCAGTACCCCTTGGGTTGCTCCTGTGCCACGCACGTCCGCGCCCATTCACTATTCATGTAGTGCCAACGTCTTTGACAACGCAACAATTTTGCTGGCTTATTGTTTATATTTAGCATTAGCTTCAGACTAACTTTATCGATTAGCAAACGCTAAGAACTAAACTTTATAGATATTAAAGTTTCATTCTGATTTGGTTGTTTGTTTTATAAGAGTTTGTAAAGTATACGTGTAATCTGCATGCAAATTCAATCTTGTCAACTTTATTTTACTTTTGAAATATAAATCACCTTTTTGGCTGAGATATTAAATTTAATCTTACCATAGAGCTTCCCGAGGCACGCTGTCAAAAGCCTTTCCCAGGTCAACAAAGCAAAGGTACAGTTGACGACCCTGTTCTCTGCTTTTTTCTTTGCTGTTGACGCACAGAAAATATAGCTTTGCTTGTGCCTCGGTCCGGTCGGAAGCTAAATTGGGTTCCTGGTAGAATCTTTTCGGACAAGTTCTTTAGGCGGTTTAAAATAACTCTCGCAAAGCCCTTTCCGGGGGCTGTAAAGAGCCAAATACCGCGATAAGAGTTGCAGTCAGATCGGTCACCTTTGTTCTTGTAGAGAGCACTTATGCGCGATACTTTAAAGGTATCCAGAATGCGCTCCTCCTCCGACATGCGAACAAATAGTTCCACATTATACATACATATGTATACATATGTGTTCACAGTATACATATGACATACATGTGTAACTCCTCTCCGCCGTATTTTATCAGCTTTCCCGATATGTGGTCAAGCCAACCGCCCGTTTGTTTTGTTGCTGTCTGATGGCAGTAACAATCTCGTCATGCGATAGAGACTTGTCCAGCTCAAAGGCAAAAGATAACTGAGGCCTTAAACCGATGCTTTGTAGATCAGCTGATCGATCCACATTCAGCAGAATATTGAAGTGCTCCCTTCAACGCTTTAGTACATTCTCCATGCTCGTCAACAGGTACCGTCTAGAGACTTTAAAGGCACACTTGCATGGTAGGATGTACCAATCTTCTTACGTACCTTACCGTAGAACTCTCCCAGCTGGTTTGTTTCAGTGTGCCATTGCATGTGTTCAGCTTTGTCCTGCCACCACTTGTCTTTCAAACTTCGAGACAGCTTGCGTGATTCGAGGTCACTAGCTTTTATAACCGCAACGCTTCCACTTCGCCTTTTGTGCTGTTGCAGGAGATCTAGATCTCTGTCGAATGCTGCCCGGATGACTTCAACATTAACATCAAATCAGTCTTCGTTGCGACGGAATTTTTTACCTAGTGTAGTTAAAGCGGTATCCATCATATGAGATGACAAAGTTTGCCAGGCAACAACAACATCACCTACCTAATGAGCTAATGAGCTGGCAACAGTTTTTTAGACAGGGTTTCAGTATAGTTCACCCTAACCGCGAGATCTTTTAGCTTATCCATGTTCAAAGACGCAAGCTTTTTATAGGAGATTTACGCGGGTGACGGAAGAGGCTTCGCAGCTTAGTTACAATAAGTCGGTAATCAGATCAACAATGCGCACCACGCATTACACGGGTGACTTGCACTTGTCTGAAGTCATTTTGCCTTACGATTGCATAGTTAATCAAATGCCAATGCTTGGATCTTGAGTGCATCCATGTTGTCTTGTACTTGGTTGCAAGTCTAAACATAGTGTTCGTAATTGCCAGACCATATTGAGCACAAAGACTGATCAGCAACTGACCATTGCTGTTAATGTTGCCAACTCCATGTCTACCCAGAACTCCAGGCCAAGCCTCATAGTCCAGACCAACCCTGGGATTGAAATGGCCTAGCGATAAAATCTTCTCTCTGGCGTTTATGCTATCGAGGCAATAAGTCACTTCCTCATAGAACTTATCCTTGATGTCATCAGACTTGTCTAGTGTTGGAGCATAAACATTGATGACATTAAGGTAGTTGTCTTTGTCCAGGTGAAGACGCAGTGTGGTAACACGGTCTGAGATGTGTACAGGGTACTCCTCTAAACGCTTTACTCAGTGATTTTTAATGGCAAATCCCACACCTGATCGTCGAGTTTCGGAGGTAGCGGTACCTTTCCAAAAGAAAGTGTAACCACCGCTTATTTCCATCAGTTCTCCTTTATCGGGAAGGTGTGTTTCACTGAGAGCAGCCACATCCACGTTATAGCGAAGAAGTTCCGGAGCTACTGTGGCTGTTTAACGTTCATGGCAGACGTTGCCATCTCGATCAAGAAGCGTTCGCACGTTCCACGCACCGAAAGTCATAATTGATGTTCTTTTAAAATTATCGTTGTGACGTCGACCACGACTTGGATGATACGATGATAGCCGCGGTTACTACCATCTGAAAGTTAGGACGGGCATTAGAGCACCTTTTCTAGCCCCCTCCCCGGCTCAGCGGGGAAAGCAGTGCCTCTAAACAGGGCTGTTTTGTCATCCCGAGTGCTGCCGAGTCCGCGCCTTCGCCCCAAATGGCCATGGCGTGTACACTAGTATGCACACTTGCGTCAGGCTAGATCTCTCTGCCTTTACCTATCATCACAGGACTTTTGCGTACTCGGAGTCCTGTAGTAGCGGTCAGATGCGCAGGATATATTAAGGTGCACATACTCGTCCTTGTTCTTCTGGACCCAGTGGAACGGGGACCGTTACGACCAGAGAAGGACTCAGACAGACCGTACAGTATCCCGGTGAGAAAATACAAAGGGTCAGTATTACCTCATACTCACTTAATCGCCTTTTACGATACCTATGGGAAGATGTGGATAGGTGCTATTCTACTCTGCCGGCACTACACTTTTGTACTTTTAAAGTGATACGTGTTCACAGCGAGAAACAGGCAAAACTTGTAAAAGATTTATTTTTGGCTTCTATATTGATAACAAAGTCTACTCAGATTATACTTTTCAAATCTATATATTAATACGTGAAGCGAAAAAATTGTACCCCTTTTTAACCTATTTACCGTCGACGGGTGAACTTGAAATTTGGCATAGTTAAAGTTTATATGGCGGAGAAGTGCAGAAAGCTGTTTATTTTATATAAAATGCATTAGAAATACATTAAATTAATTAAAATATGCACTACTACTCGAATTTTACATAACATATAAACACATGTAAATAAAAAAGACATTTTGACAGCCGTCAATAACTACTAATTTCAAAAATGTTATAAAGGAGGTTGCTATTATATGTATTATATTGTATGTATTTTTTAACTCTTACGTTCTAATTACTATTTTTCATCCTACATTCAACAATGATATTATAAAATATAACTATTATTGTAATGTTTATTATTTTTATGGTGAACTCACTTCAAATAATTATTTAATAAAAAATGAGCCAAATAATATTTAGTATAATCAAAATAAGAATTTTGTTCAAAAAAGGAATCCATGACTTAGACCTCCGCGGTTACAACGATGAAATTCAACGTCATGTAGCAACAAAAAAGAATTTATTTTCAAAAGCTAATCGTATTAAAAACATCTTGTCTTGGATTCACCATTTGATTGTATTGTGGATCCATTACTTTTCCAAACGATGATACTGGGCATATCACTATTTCTCATAATGAACAGACTACACATAATTCAATATCACCCAGAAATACCACCCACCCATGGTGTAGTGTAAAATTAATTTAAAATTGTGTCATGAGTTGCGATAAATTTCTTTGTTTTCGTAAAGTTATGTTTGCTTAAAATTTGAGAGCTTTACCACGTGATTATTGTTTCAAATTTATAATTAATTTCTATTTTCATTTACACATAGATTTTTTAAATGTTTATATTATTAAAGATCATGACAAATAACTGAGTAGCCATGATGAACACCTTTGATTATAGAAGTATATATACCCTTAAAGTTCAAACTTTAAAAAATCAAATAACTATGGTCGAATGTCGACCACTGGGCGCCCGCTAGTAATATTTAATGTACATATTTAGCCTAGTTACAGTTTTATTGTATGTATAGATGATAAAGTGTTAATATTGTAGTTGATGACAGTTACAGAGCAGTTCGGAAAAAAAACAGCGACCGCCAGTAGATCTTCAAGTCGCTTCATGCCGATCAGTGCATGCTATTAAGGCGGGTGTTACACCTGGTATGTAGTGGTTACAGTCCAGTCGGGATCGGATGTAATCCCCTTATCTTAGCCGACAAAATTATTTACCAGCAGTTGATCAGTCAAGCTTTAACGTCTCTCTTATTGTACCGTGAATTTTCTACTAGCAGAAAATTTATTACTCAGTCAAGGGTGGGCTTTATAAGGTTCCTTGTGCTATATACGCAATTAAAATCTGCCCTCAGTTCCGCACGCGTCTCTAACTTGTTATTTTAGTTTAAGTTATAAAAATAGGCGTAATCTTTTATAGTCTTTTAATTTTGAAACGTGTACAAAATGTCATGAAAATCAGTTGAGCGTAAAATGTTTTAAGAATATTATGGACAATCCTATTGAGTGTTAGTTGCATAGTAACGTATGCTGCTGTGGGGGTTAATTCTGTCCCGATAATATGTCTGTAATGTTTTGTTATTGTTTAGTAGTAGTTTATATACTATACAAGTAAAATCATCTTTTATATTTTTATTTTATCCTTGGTAAATATTTTTTTATATTATATTATAATATTTTTTTAAGTTCAATTACAATAATTTTTAACAGACATATAGAAACTTAAATTGATTTGTGATAGAATAAAATTTATACAATGTACAAAAAATATTCAGTTAATCTATAAATATAGTAAGAACTAGCTTTTACCCGCGGTTTCGCACCCGTTTTTTTAATATACTAAACAAATGTAAAATTATGATTATAGACGTATAGATTACAGAAATACTATCTCCAAAATATTTGTAAGTACGACACGCATATCATCTACTATAACATTTAACGTGTACATTACATATATGACTACTAACAGTGTTCCGATTGGGATGAGATTTAACTTAACTTAAAACTACTATATACCTAGCCTCAGTGGTCACTTACACTATATAGGAAAGTAATGAAAATGTTAAGCTATACATTATTGAACAATATGTGTTAAATCTATTATTATATATATAATCTGCCCATATTGCCGATATAATTAAGTAATTATTATACGTTGCTATAATTTAAATTACATAAAAACATGACTTTTAATTATATTTATTCTTGGATTCTAGTATATCGCACGTTTCATGCGTATGTTTACAGTAAACAACATATTTTTTATCAATTCCACACGGACGAATGCACGGGTAACAGTTTATCACTACATAGTGTAAAACCAAGTCCTCTGCCACGTCTATCTATATGTCTGTTTGCCATAAGCTCAAAAACTACAGAACGTATCTTCATGCCGTTTTTACTAATACATATATAAAATGATTCTTGGACAAGGTTTAGGTATAGTTTGTCTTATTATCATTATAAAATAGCAAATTACTTAGTTATTTGCCCGTAAAATTTTCGCTCAAATATGTCTAGCCGTTTCGAAGATTACCCGGAACAAACAAACAGACATATCGGCAGAATCAAAAAGAATATTGTTACTTGTAGCCATACAAATTCACCATAAAGTATTTATTTTAATATTTTGTACACGTACTCTATTTTTATAATACGTAATAGATCATAAATCTAAAATTGGGAACAAATCTAACGAAGAATAAACTTTTAAAACAGGAACATAAAATAAACTTTGGAAATGTTTGCGATAGAAACCTACCACGTTACCATGGCAACGTGTTTAATACTAACGCTAATACGCAGTCGAAGTTCTCAAAAGGGAGAAATATCTCGATTTTGAAACATTTTTCATTAGTGTTTCGCTAATAGGGTTCAACATGATGATATGTAGCTTAAAAACTTCCTCGATAAATGAACTATATAACACCTAAAGAATTTTTCAAATCGGACCGGTAGCTCTTGAGATTAGCGCGTTTAACCATATAAACAAATAGATTATTCAGCTTTATATATTAGTATAGATGTAAATCTAACGTGTCAGTACTTTTTCGTTTTTCGTAAAAAAAATTGTTTCAGGTATCTAGAAACAAGTAAAAGAATAATACATTTCAATCATTTTTAGAAATGTCTGTCTGTGTGTTTGTATGATCACGCATCACTGCTAAAGTACTGAGTTCACAATAAAGCATATCTTCAGGAGTAACTAATTTTTTGTTTAATCAAAATTGGTAAACTCTATCAAAAGTTATTGTCATTTAAATGACGCCTGGAATTAAGTACGAAAGTAGTAATCTATACTAATATTATGAAGCTGGAGGGTTTGTTTGTTTAAAATTCTTTCAGTGTTAGATAGCTCACTTATCGAAGAAGGCTATAGGTTGTATATTATGACGCTAGGACCAATAGGAGCGGAGCAATAATGAAGAATGTTCCAAAGACGGTTTTTCTTCTTCTAAGAGCTTCCACTGTGTGTTAGCGTTAACTAAAAGTAACTATTCCACGCCGACGAAGTCGCGGGCAGAAGTTAATCTATACTAATATATAAAGCTAAAGAGTTTGTTTGTTTGTTTGGTTGGTTGAACGCGATAATCTCAAGAACTACAGATCTGATTTGAAAGTTTCTTTTAGTGTTAGATAGTTCATTTATCGAGGATGGCTATAGGCTACATATCATAACGTTTAAACCAATAGGAGCTGAGCACTAATGAAGAATGTCTCAAAATCGGGCTATTTTGGAAGCTTTCCATGCGTGTTAATGTCAGTACTATATGCGTTGCCATGGTAACGCGATAACAATCTCTCGCAAATATTTTCATGGTTTATTTTGTGTTCCTATTAAAACAGTTAATTCTACGTTATTTTTGTTTCCAATTGTTAATTATACGTGGTACGTTTATATCGCAAACATTTCTAAAGTTTATTTTGTGTCGCTATTCAAAAAGTTTAGTAGTAATAATTTTCATCCAATAAGATAGTCAAAGGAATTAATCCATACTGCCAATTCTGAAGTAGTTAATATAAGTAGTTTTTTTCTATATCCAAGATAATGTAAAGGTATAAGCGCCAAATCCTCTATGTAATATTTCGTAAATTTTTATCTTCTTAATTTTCAAGACAACAGAATTCATGCTTCGCGGTATTATTTATCTTTCATTTCATTTATGAACAATAAACGAACCATATTACATAAAACTCTACCAATTTAACACAATATACAGATAAGTAAGACAAGATTATGAATAAAATATAAAATCCACTACATGACAGACTAAAATCCCGCCAAAAACTCCTCAAAAACTTTATTCTACGTTAGTTTTGTACCCAATTTTTGATTTGTGATATATTACGTATAATAAAAGTAAAGTGAGTGTATTTTATATTAAAAATATCCGTGATGCTACAAATATCAACATTTTTTTTAATTCTGTGGATATGTCTGTTTTTTTTTTATTTGTTACGGGTAATCTCCGAAACGGCTGGACCTATTTGAACGGTTTTTTTTCTTAGAAATGACTACGCTATTGATCTAGCAAGTCCTTAATAGCTTCACCGGACTACAAGTAATATTTGAACGGGAATTTTACGGACAAATAAGTAACTAATTAGCTGTTTTATTTTAGGCTAGCGGGTTGAGCAGACGTTGCCCGCCCTGATAATAAGACAAACTATACCTATACCTTGCCTAATAATCATTTTATATATTGGTGAAAACGGCATGAAGATGCGTTCTGTAGTTTTTGATCTTATCGCGAACAGACATATAGACAGACGTGGAACAGGACTTTTTCCTACACTATGTAGTGATAAGCTGTTATCCGTGCCTTCGTCCACGTGAAATTAATCAAAAATATGTTGTTCACTGTAAACATACACGAGCTGTACTGGACTCCAAGATTTTTTTATACCAAAAGGCAGCAAACAGGCTGACGGCCCACCTGATGGTAAGTGGTTAACGTCGCCTATGAACAACTGTATCACCAAGGGTATCGCTGTTGTAATTGAAAGTCATATGTTTATATGTGATTTAAATTATAGCAAGGTATGATAATAACTTAATTATATCGACACTATGGACATATTATATCTATATAATAAAAGATTTAACACATATTGTTCGAGAATGTATAGCTTAATATTTTCATTACTTTCTTATATAGTGTAAGTGGGCACTAATGGTCATATATATAGCAGTTTAAAGTTCCAGTTATGTGGCTGATGATAAATCTCTTCCCATTCGATTCACTATTCTTATTCACATATATAATGTACAAGTACATGTTACCTGTTACAGTAGATGATGTGCGTGTGATACTTACAAATATTTTTGAAAGAGTATTATTGTAATTTACACTAGATATGTGATCAAAATTTTACATTTATTTAATATATTTAAAAAAAAAAACGCGTGCGGAGCCGCGGGCAACAGCTAGTATTGAATAAAAACCTTTCTATTTAATAAAAACACGAATATTAGAATAATTTATTGAACTATATATAGTATACCCTAGTTTCTGGGCACCTACGTAACGAACAATAACAATACTAACCTGTAAAAGTCTTTTTTGTGGAAATTTCTAAATTTAACAAAACCGTTCACAGTTCTGTTTAATTCCCACGTACGGTGTTAATATACTTTTATACTTAGCTTTTTGGATGACGTTTTCTATGATCACGATCTGATAGTGTTACCAATTTAAATTAATACATACTTGCGAATTTGAAAAGTTCATTGCTACATTTCGGTGTTAGAATCGATATCCTGTCACCATAATCACGAAATTACGAGAACAACAATGTAATTAATTCGAAGACTTAAGCTGCAAGCTACAATCTTGTTAACACGCGCAAGCCTTCGAGCCGTTCTATATTAATCTCCAGCGCTAGGAACCGGATTGAAAGCATTTTATGGTCGAAGAACCTGAAACGTAATTATTTCGAGCATATCCCTATGTCGAGTTTGCAGCATATATAACCGAGTATAAGCCCTAGCGATACTCTTACATTTTAGCCGTCTAAAATCCAACAATTTTACAAACAATTTTAGACGGAGTGCGCGTCCAGGGTCCACGTTCGTTCCATAAGAAAATCAATCAATACGCGATATTACAATTGAACTAATATGTAAAGAAAACTACATCGCAACTGTATCAACAATCACCCGCGACTCGCGGCTACGTAATTACAGACGTTTTGATTACAATGTAATAATACATACATATACAAAAAAAAACCACTGTAGTAAAATAAACTACTATTATCTAATAAAATTTCAGAATCAGATTACTATTTCGAGAATTTTTCTCTTATATCCAAAGTAAGAAACTTTACACTGTTACTTGTAATACTATAAAAAGCAGAAAACTAAATCAAAATTCAAAACCAACCTTTATTTTTTTTATACTTTGTAGAAATGCTTTTAAGGTTCTAAAAGCAAAGATCTAAAGTGCCCATGGGACTGGAACGTCCTCTCGGACCTACGTAAAATATATTATCAATATTCAGGTTTCACTTGTTTCATTGTTCTAAAAAATTCTATTAAAGAAGATATCAATTCTTCTGTCGTGATATTTTAAAGCTAAAAGTTAGTCATTTGCGCAAAAAATACAGTCATTTTCCTTGAAGCAATATTGAAAATATACTGAAGAAAATACATGTATTTTGTCTAGAAATATCCTATTCTTCTATTTCCATTTTGCATTATACCACAAAGGCTTTATGCGTCGCTCACGAGTGCGGAACAAACTAAATTAGTGGCCTTTACTTAGTTTATCAGGTCGCGTACAGGTCTCTTCGCTTCCATAATTACGTTACGATGTGCATTTCCTCGCAATACCTTCTCTGCTACAATATAACTCAATTTTGCATCTATTGTGTTCACATCAGACGGAAAAGCGTCATCTATATTTATAACTAGCTCTACACGTAGTGACGTACGCGTTTTTAAAAAATTGTATTAAATTATTATAAAATTGTTAGACTATGTACAATTATAGAAATGATCTTTAAAAACAATTCTAAGTATGACACGCACGCCACTTACATTTACATGTAATGTATACATTAGATATATAAATACTAGCATCGTGCCTAATGAGGTTTACCGTCAGCAACATATTTGGAGTTTTAACCCATCATCCGATTCTCCCGGACTAAACCCCACGGTGTACCGACAGCAGACCGTGTTGTTGGGGCGGCATGGGATCGTTCCAGCTAATCAACCTTTTAGGCCGCCCCAACGGTCCGCCCGGCGGAAGATGGCTGCCGGGCTCCTACCTATAGAGAAGCAGACTGGGTACACACCAGCTGACTCCCCTCGTCCGCCGGACCTATGCAATGAGAAGATGAGCCCCCCGGCTGCATCCCCTCAGGTCCGACTACGGTGGCGGAAGAAGTTGGGTAAAGCGCCGCTTCCTCCCGCCTGTCCTCCGTTGGCGGAGAGGGCCACTTAGAGGGTCTACCTCGCAGGCTCTATCCGCCGCCTCGTTCTGCGAGATGACATCCTTGCAGTAGCAAGTCATCGCTCGCCACGCCTGTTCGCTGCCGAGCATGGTCGAAACCACGCTCGGCAGCGACAAATCCTGTCCTACCGCCGCCGTCAAAGTGCGGCGCTGACCTTCCCACGCAGCACATTCAGACAGCGTGTGCTGTGCGGTGTCTTCATCGGCGCCGTACTCGTGACAGGCGGCGGTCGGCTCCCTGCGAGCGATCAGGTGCAGGTACCACTCAAAACAACCATGCCCGGTGAGTACCTGCACCAGTCGGAACGTCAGGGAGCCCCTCCTTGTTCACTCCCGCAGGACTGGGTGGACGGCGTCGACCGCATACGCCCCGAAGCGCGCGTCCTTCAGGCCCTTTATCCACTTTCCTAACGCCTCCAGCAATTCAAGGCTCCTAGCTTCTATCTCCCTGGGAGCTGGAGGCTCCCCTCTACGCTTCGTCGCCGCCGTGTAACCATATAACTAACTACCTTAATGCTCACTTACACTGTGTAAGGAACTAATGAAACAATAACTTAAAATATTTTTAAAAAGATTTATATTTACATTTTTTTTTTCGAAATGACTACGCTATTGACCCAGTAAGGTATTAACAGCTTCACCGGACTACTAAGGCGAGCGCTTAAGGCACTCAGCCGATTTTATTTTGGCAACCAGTTCAAGGGTGCACGGCACACCTCGGCTTGGCTGTTGCCTGTTGCATGCAAAATCGCGACCATCTTAGCTAACCTAGCTAATTATTCATATATGTATGAGTTGTTGAAACGTATATGTGTACCAAGCATACACGCCTCGATAACTCCTCCATATATTTATTATCGGAAAATTGAGAGTTTTTCAGTTCGATAAGGGAAAAAAGTAAACCCTTCCACTTTCATGTGTAGCGTGTAGGCGTGCACGTGTGTGGGAGTGATCGTGTAGTGTTGTAGCGGTGATGTATATTTGTGTGTCACCGTATCGCGCAAGCAACGCACTCAAGGGCTCCCTACCGAGGGATCGAACCTAGGCTTGAGCCGCTGCCGTGGGAGGCCTAATTGGGTAAATATTTACATTACATTTAGTTTACATTGCCATTATAATTACGATTTTGTGACTATACAAAAAATAAACGCTTGGTGGTTCCGTAAGAAATTGCATTATGGATCTTTTTACGTAATACGTTTATGGTATAAGATCTTATTAGGAAGACCTCTTCTGGATTCCAAAGTTACTAATAATTATAATTCGAATTGTAAATAAGCGGATAATTATTTTTATAATTAAAAATAAAGAATCAGTTGGAATCTTGTTAAATGTCCAACGAAACATTGCTGATAACACATCTAGTCTAAAATAGAATAATCTTTTTTTATTAGGTTTGCTGTCTACCAGTGAAAGTCCCGTAAAAATCGGTCTAACCGTTCTGAAAAAAGCACTGTGGGCCAAGCCACTTATAACAAATAGTATAAACTAAAGTTGCCTAAATTACTTTTTATAAAGTCAACTATTTGCCAGTGAAAGTATCGTGAAGATTGGTCTACCGTTTTGGAGACAGCACTGTGGGCGTAACCACGATTAACAACTAGTATAAACTAAAATTGCCAAAATTATTTTTTATAAGGTAAGCTATCTGTCAGTAAAAGTCTCATGAAGATTTGTCTAACCGTTTTGGGAATAAAGTGCTGGAGAGAGCACGGTTAACAGCTAGTATAAACTAAAATTGCTTGAATTACTTTTTGTAAGGCCAGCTATCTGCCAATGAAAGTTTCGCGAAGATCGGTTAAACCGTTTTGGAGATAGCATTGCGGACGAAGCCGCAGTTAACGCCTTATCTAATTTAGAATAGCCTAAGTAACTCGCTGTAATTTCAGCTATCTGCCAGTGAAAATTGGTCCAGCCGTTTCGGAGATTATCCGGAATAAACCGACAGACAGACCGATAACAATTTAAAAAATTGCAAATTTGTTATCAGAAGCGTATATACTTTCATAACCAATCAGTATTTTTGTTTTATTTTAATACATACAAACACTTCATTTTAATTATATGTATAGAAGATTAATGTTTATACTTTTTTTATCTATGCCCCTATAAACAGGTAAACTGATTTCGTATTATACTATCCAGATATCTACGAGTAATTGAGAACTGTGACTGTCGCATTGCATTTTCATAAAAAGTTCAATAAGATTGTATTTTTTTGTGATATATTGTTACAAAATACGTATATTCGGTCGATCAGTCACGGAAACCAATTAACACTCCATAGGTATACTGTGATTATTTATCCGGGCACAGATTCGCCTTCAATAATTTCCACATAGAAGTGCGGGTAAATCAAAAACATATTGCCTTTTATCTGTCAAACGGTGGAAGTCAATGTAATTCCAATTTACTCAAATTCCCCAAAATAGTTTAGTAACACAAAAATAATATAATTACGATGAAATTATTGTCATTTATGTGATACATTAATTCCATATAATCGCTCTTATTTATGTAAAGAATTGGTGTGTCTCTAATATCATGGCGCAAGTGTTGAATGTTCCGGCCGCGTTGTAGTGTGCTCCTGTGATGCATCGTAGCGCTACGTGCGTTACCAAACGTAGATAACGCCAATATTTTAAATCAACAGTAAATTAATTAATAAATGAGAGATGGAGAGTACCATACGTATTTTGAAAAACCCGTCAATTTGCTGCGTTGTGTTTCGTTCTATATATCCTCACTTATCTAAGATTATATGCCGTCGTTGCAGAGCACGTGTTTATGTAGCAATTTATATGAAGGTTGGTAATAATGGTTACGATTCCATTAGCCAGTAGTAACTCGCATTATGGCTAACACATAATCTGGATTTCACATTGTATAATTAAATAAAAAGGTATTTTATCATGAAATTGAGTTTAGTATTAATATTGAAAGTACCAAGAAGGATTTGTTTCGAAACACGACCTTTATATATTGCATCTACCTAAATAAAGGATGTTAAACCCTTATGTCAACTTTTTGGCGGGATCTTAGTCTGTCATGTAGTGGATTTTATATTTTATTCATAATCTTGTGTTATTTGACTCTATATTTTGTAAATTTGGTTGTGTTTTGCGTAATATAGTTAGTTTATTGTGCATAAGTGAATTGAATGGAAAATAATACCACGGAGCGTGAAATTCTGAGATGCCACTTTTTTTTCGAAATGAATACGCTCTAAGGTAAGGTCAATAGACCCAGCAAGGTCTTAAAAGCTTCACCGGACTACTATTGAGATGCCACAAAAACTCCCTGGAAGGTTCTAACAAGATATCCACCATCTTGTTAGAATATTGATATGGTCACACGATGCTAGTAATATTATTGTACTATAACGTCTATTGAAACGAAATATTGACACTGGCAAGTACGTCTGCGAAGCCAAAACAAGAAAAAGAAGAAGAACCCTTATGTCAGTATCCCCAGTAAAGTAATAATAAATGATGGTCACAACAACCGTAGATTAGAATAAAATATAGCGGTCACCTTATACTTGAACAGAATTGTGATCTAGCATCCTACAATGTATTTATCTAAATATACTAATCTATCAATCAGTTCATAATAGTTCTGTTATTGATTCCAAGCTGCGTTCATTTTTATCATATTGCAGCTTTACAATATTTTAAATTCAAAATGGCGGCAGATGTGAAGATTCTTGAAGTATTGATCTGAGGCTCATTTCAGTATGGTAGAGCCCCGCTGAAGCTATTTTTGGTTTCAGCATGAATGGGTCGGCTCCTCCGGGGTAGTACCACCCCTCTCACAGATAACCCACGTGAAATAACAGTGCTTGCTTGTTGTGTTTCGTTCGGTCAGTGAGAGAGCCGGAGGCCCACGTCCCTTCCTCTTTCCTTCCCCTCCTCCTTCTCCCATATACAGGCTGGCAACGCACTTGTGACGTCCCTGATATCGTTAGTGTCTATGGACGGTGGTGATCACTTAACATCACGTGACCCACCAGTTCGTTTGCCTCCTTTGACATAAAAAAAAAATCTTTATGACATACCTGTTTTTTTTTTCTTTTACAACACAACATGATATCGTTTGTGTTTTATTTATTAATATTTTATTTACCTAAAGAAGGTGTGTGTTTTGGGTTTTATCGTAGCAAGCGTTGCAGAAATTTAAATACTTTAATCAATCTCATTTAGGAACGTATTTTCAAATTTCCATTAATAGTGTTCACCTTTGGGGACCTCTTGTGTGAAATTTCATTTTTTTTTTTTCGAAATGACTACGCTATTGTCCCAGCAAGGTCTTAACAGCTTCACTGGATCACAGTGTGAAATTTCATATTCCTATATCCACCGGATTAAGCAGTTCTTTGTTTGTCAGACTTAATAATCTCTCAAGTAAATTCCTCATATAAGATAGGCATAACAACTTACATTTTTTGTACCAATACAGCTGTATTACGTATGTAGCCATAATCAAATCAAAATCAATCGTGATGTTTCGTTGAATTAGAATGAGTATCGAGGTTTCATCGAAATTAATTAATTAATTTGTTAAGATACTGATATGTTAATATCACAGACAGTGTCCAATTTTTTGATTTTTGATCACACTTATTAAAGTTGATTGATTGGTAGTCAATTGAGTCGGTCTGTAAAAAAATGTACAGAATTAGCAGATACTATTCCATCAGTTACGTTTACAATTAAGTGAAATCAACGAAAATCTACTCATTAATGTTCAAAGTTCGACGAAACGGAATCGTTTCCGATAATAAATATATGGAGGAATTGTCGAGGCGTGTATGCTTGGTACACATATGCGTCTCAACAACTCAAACATATATGAATAGTTAGCTAGGTTAGCTAAGATAGGTCGCGAGTTTGCATGCAACAGGCAACGGCCAAGCCGAGGTGTGCCATGCGCCCTTGAGCTGGTTGCCAAAATAAAATCGGCTGAGTGCCTTAAGCGCTCGCCTTAGTGGTCCGGTGAAGCTGTTAAGACCTTGCTAGGTCAATAGCGTAGTCATTTCGAAAATGAAAACGAAACGGAATTGTGATTCTTAGAACTGGATAAAAATAGTTAGTTTTCTTATTTATTTCTTACAAGCGGGCACGGCTGACGCTATCCCGTCCTGATAATTAAAAAAAACCGGGGAAATTAAAATACGTAAACCTTACTTGTGAATCTCTTCATTTATTGGTAAACCGCATAAAAAACCGTTCCGCAGTTTTGAGATTATCATGAATAAACAAACAGCCGTAGCAGATCACTTTATTTTTTAATATGTAGTGATTAATCATATTGCAATTTGAATTTGTCACACCAGGGAATCAGTATTCGACGTGATTAAATTTTGTGATGAAATTCTCTGTATGTAATGCTCTGATTACAATAGATGATTACTACAACCATGATTACTATAATATCTTTTTCACTCATTTACATGGAAACACAAAGCACAGTTTATGAAAACATTTGAGGTTTATATTTGCACCGTTTCCTTTTTATAACATACTAGCGGGCGCCCAGTGGTCGACATTCGACCATAGTTAATTGATTTTTTAAAGTTTAAACTTTATTAGAGTTCTTTTGTCAAAGGGTTTACTTCTATAATCAAAGGTTTTCATCATGGCTACTCAGTTATTTGCCATTTGCCATGATCTTTATTATATAATCATTAAAAAAAATCTATGTGTAAATGAATGGATGTCAAATCTTTGAACGAAACGCATTGGTTGGATGAGTTAATGGTTTTACTGAAAAAATGATATCTTTGTTACAGGTCGGCGGGAACGCTAAAGCAAAAGAATTTTTAGAAGCGCAACCCGACTATAAAGCTGGAATGAGCATTTCGCAAAAGTACAGCACCAAGGCAGCTTCTATGTACAGGCAAAAGGTAAGAAATAATCGCTATTAGTCGTCCTTCTCTTCTCAAAATGATCATAGAATAGGCTGTAATTCAGATATACCAAAGGACTGAACCTCGTACAGTAATCTCCGATCTGTATCTTTCGTTGTAGTATTTTGTTTCATTATGAAATATAGCTGATAATATATTTTATATCAACAACATTAAATTCACTAGCCACTCTATGAAGTATATAATAAAACCAGATCTTATTGTAGCTTATTTCATGTTAGGTGTTTACTACAGTATATAACCGGGTATTAGAAATTTCAGAAAGACTCGACATCTCAGATTAGGGCTAATAGGTTGTATGAACGAGGTACTATCTATTATTGAAATAACATGTATTCCATCATGCAGTTTACTATCAAAGCAGATATTGCTGCTTTAACAAAAACACGTGAGGTTGTGGTGCTCTTACTATAGTCGTAACTTAAATTGTCAATTGTGGAACATAGATTTGATGAAAATACGACAATATAAATCAGAAAAAAATATTAAAAGGAGAAAGCACTTAAGCCCAGAAATGAATGTAGTTTACAGTGAAGAAGAAAGTTGTCGTAGTGGAATGAAGTTTTAGTCGAGGCAACAAATAACTTTATTTAATTCAAATTCAGCTAACTTGCATGATTATTCTGCGTTCATGGTTGATAATCTGTCTTAGTATTGTATTTGGGACGGTCTCGCGCAGGATCTAGAGACCGCATGTTGCTCCGGTC
>JACEII010000036.1:3630286-3641443 GCA_014332785.1 Antheraea mylitta
CTCTGGCGTTCTGAGCTGTTTCTACCATCTCCATAAGATTATATTTTTCCCGAGTTCGTATAGTATCAGTTGTTTTTGTCACTGTCATTTTTTTAAGGATGTCTGTCTCTTTCTTACTTTCTGAAACTGTTACCCAAACTATTGCGGCAGAGGACAGACACTTTATACTTCGCACTTGCTTTTTGATGTTTATTATGTATATGATATTATGTATATGATGTATAAAAGTAAATATAGTCCAATTTAAAAAAAGTAGTTGTTATAAGTCGATAATCGAATCTGGGAACGTATAGCCAATATTTTACTGTACTTACTACTAGTTATATAATTTAGATGATATATCTGTATATATAATAAGAATGTAAATGTACGTAAAATACATTTTATTACTTACAATATCAATTCTAGAAATATATGTCTCTGTGTCTGTTTGTATGATCACGCATCAATGCGTTCCAGATGAAAACTCTTCAAGATAGTCATAAAGAATATCTTCGAATAGTATTTGGTCTTTGTTTCATAAAAATCAATGCGGTGTATCGAAAGTTATTGTAATTTTAATGACGATCCGAATTAAGTACGAGAGAAAAGTAGATAAGTAAATTGACTTAATACATTCACATGATTTTTTTAATAGCTGTTTTATTACTTAAAGTTTCACGAGGACGATCTCGCGGGCACAGCTAGTGATGATAATATTTCTTCTTTTATTCTTACTCTGACTTACATTTTGACAAAATGGATATTTTTTATTAGAGCGTCGTTTATCATTTCGATTACTCACAGTAAATAAATAATATTATAATAAAAAGTAACTACTTGGATTAAAATTTCAATATCAATCTTTACAAGGATATTCTAAGACTACACAATTCAACAGATAACTACAGAGTAAAATACTTGGTATATCTAGATTGTGATGGCTGTAGATCTTACTCTATTAAGAATATAAGAGTCGAATTCAGACGGTACGAACTTTGTGCATTAAATATGATTGACTAGTTGTATTTCTCGGTGGTCAATATTGCTAACTAGGTGTATTTAATATCTGCATATATTGATGTTTTCAGATTGCTGCTCTGGCTGAAGGGCGATCCTGGAGCCCCTCGGATTACAAGCCGGAGTCGATAGAGAAGCCACCAGAGTTGCAATCTCGCGACTTCTACTCCTCTGGTGACGGCATGTTTCAGAGCAGTGGTTCCGAGAACAACATCAGCTATCAGTGAGTAGCGAGTAAAAAAAATCTTCTTGTATGTTAGCAGGTGTATAACATATAGTCGATGCAGTCAGGATTCCAATAAATACTATGTAGTTACTTTCATTCTTTATTTTGGCCCGAGTTACGGCTTACAGTATTGTTCACAAAGGAATGCGTAGATAACAACGACATCTTGCCTTTTATAGGCCGATATAATTTATAAGACGAACTATATAAATCAAAGCAATTACCATTTACTTATAATTCGGCTACATGTTTTAAGTAACACAAAGATAATAATTAACGAACAAATTAATATTATCTACGTACATTAATCCTATATAAAATCATTGTTATTCATGTAACTGAAATATGTTTAGACTTACAATTATCTGTGTAGAGTAGCGACATCTAGCCCTTTATAGGTCAAACTAAGGACGTCAAAGCAATTACTATTAATAAACAATCCTGCAAGATACAGAAAAATTATGATAATCATCAAACTAATGTTATGCAAATAATAAATGAATAATATCAATTCCTATTTATGTCTCGTTCAAATCTGTATATAGTAGTTAACAATAATTCTTATGTATGTTTAATAATGTGGCGCTAGTATATCTCGAGCGGCACCGGAGGTGGGTAGATAACATGTATTTGAACATAGTGTTTAACACGTTCACCATAACCGGTACCACCGGTGGTCCGCACTAGACTATCTTTTTTGTGGTACGCGTCGCTAGAGAAGACAGTCTAGTGCGGACCACCGGTGGTATGCGCCGGCGTGAACGTGTTAATCATGTTTTTTAATTGGTCCTACAGTAGCGAGTACGGCAGCAGCCGGTACACCGGGTTTGGGAACACCGGGAAGCAGTCGCACTCCACGCCGATAACTCCTATACACAGCGGCAATGAAGTCGTCGACAATACAATTGCTACGCTCGCCACGGTACGACCTTCCTGTCTATATGCATACGTTCTTTACATTTATTTATTGAACTCATTAACAGAAAACAAATTACACATAATGTACATATTAACTTACAGTACTAAATTTGTCTTCCTATTAATGTTAGGCATAACATTTTACAAAATTATAGAATAAATACATATTCTGGAAATCCCCTAAGGACATTGTTATTTTGGTTTTTTATACATAAAGAAATATATCTTTGAACATGTTAGTGTGTCTTCCAAAATTTTTTTGATCGTCCAGGAATGACATTTTATTTTCTGAACATAATATCTTGAGTTCTTATGAAAGTAATGTGCAATGTAATAGCCAACCACTAATATAGATTTCATTTTTTGTTTGTGCTACGAACAATAACTTTCTAGAATAATCGAGATACATTTTCTCTGCAACAAACTCGAATTCTTATTTGTATCCATATCGTTTTCTATTACTGAACTGCTAAACTTAAATTGGTACAATAATATCAACAATACATCTTCAAGTACGATTGGTAGGCAACTCGTATTACTCATAGAAGTTGTTTTAAGTAATAACCTAGCTATTGTCCGCGGCTCCCTGCTTTCTTTTTAAACCGCATTAAAGCTAAAATTGTTATAAGATATAAAATTACAGAAAAGCTTATTTAAAAACATTTATAGGTACTATATGTAAGTCAAAATTACTGTCATTTATACATTGGATATGTAAATACTAACAGTATGTCGAATGGAATTTACTATCAGCAACATATTTTAAACTTTGACTAACTATCTATCAGTGGTCACTTACTCTATAATATGTATATATACATTATTCGAAAATATGCTTAAAATGTTTATTATATTGAGAGTTTTTCCCAGTCTTCGATATGTCGCAAATACTTAAAATAAATTAATTTTCAATTTATCTTGTTTTATATTTGACGGGAGTATTGCGTTCTTATAACTTCAGTTATGTACCAGATAAAAGTCTTGTGGAAATCCGTGCAAGAATTTTAGGATATTGCACTGCAGACGAAATTGCGAGCAAAACAGCTTGTCAAATTTTGATTATACCTTAAGTAAATTTGTGTGAAGTGTGAATTATATTTTTTTAAAGGCAAATCACAATACTTTTATATGCAACCCTTATGTAGTAGTTTATTTGATTATTGTTATGTAGATATTGTAACATTTTTATAATACTGGCGTTATGACTCCTGAAGTTGTATTGTAATATGTATGCGATCGAGGGGGATAGGAATAGATAAATGACTAACGATATACTAGGCGGTTCGAATAGTGCTAGTTAAGCGTGATGTGGTGAGTAATATGATGCGTGATGAGACGTGAGATGTGACGCTTGATGTGATGCATGATGTGCCGCGTGATGTAATGCGTGATGTGCCGCGTGATGTGATTCGTGATTTGATGTGTAATGTACCGCGTGATGTGATGCATGATGTGTCGCGTGATGGGATGCGAGATGTGATGCGTGATGTGCCGTGTGATATGATTCGTGATGTGATGCGTGATATGATTCGTGATGTAACGCGTGATGTGATACATGATGTAATAATGCGTGTGGTGCGACAGGGCTGGTCCGCGTTCGCGTCGTCTGTGAGCCGCGCGGCGCGCTCCGCTACTGAGAGCGCGGTGCGTTACGGCGGCATGGCATCGCAGAAGGTCTCCGAAATGGCTTCCACTGTCACCGAGAAGGTATTTCAAAACGTTTAGCTACTTATTAAACCTTTTGTCTCCTTTTTAACATTAATTATTCACGTGTAAAAGAATTTAACACGTTCTACGTCACGTACACCACTGGTGGTTTATAATTTGATAACTATTGAAAACTAAACAATTACATTTATTTCACGCTATGTATGATGTTGTTACGTTATATTGTGTCCAATTTTTCCTCCGTTAGGCCAATATCTTATACAATTAGACAAAAATATGATATTATTAGATATTTATTTTTTGCGTAAATATCAAATTTATAATAATGTTTTTTTTTTTTTTTTTTTCTTCAGAGATCCATATGCAAATGCCAATGTATTTAATGTACTAATGACACGCATAGATTACAGTTAAATTTGAGTATGGATATGTATTTACAGATTTTAATTATGATAGTATTCTTGAGTGGTAGTTATACTTTACGCGTGTTAAACTTAAATTATATCGTGGTATTATATGAAACTCGACTGTGGTTGATTGTTAAACCCTGTAAGGTAATTAAGTCGTGAATGTTTCAGAACAGCTATTAATGTTGAAATGGAATATGTAAATAAGGAGGAATTGTAGATTTTTTTTTTTCGAAATCACTACGCTATTAACCCAGCAAGGTCTTAACAGCTTCACCGGACTACTAAGGCGAGCGCTTAAAGTATATGTCGTTTTCAGGTGAACAATCGCGGCGGTTGGAGCTCGCTCGGCGGGGCGACGGACACGCGGCGTGCCAGCAACTCCGGCTCCTATCACTCGCAGGGCTACGGAGCCATGCGTAGCTCCACTTCAGAGCCCTACTCGCACTGGTAAGTCACCCCGACACCGCACGCACGCATATACACGCACGCACGCATATACACGCACGCACGCATATACACGCACGCACGCATATACACGCACGCACGCATACGTACATGAACGCATGCATGAACGTGTAGGAACTTCGGGCTCACTACTATAAGACTGACACGGACAGCGTAATAATAATACATGCATATGCTATAATACATATGTAAGTGTGCTCCACAGGACTTTTAACACACTATATAATTCCCTCAGTGCTCACTCCTAACAACAATCTCAAATAACACATTATCTGTCTATTTATAAGAATCTGTTAAGGTTTTACTCACATATAAAAAGTAATCTATTACTTTCTCTTGTAAGCCTTTGATATATATTTTTTATTTTTAATTTTAAATAATTATGTTTATTTATCAACTGTCCGTTCCCGCGAGCATTCCCTCTTTAATTAACGAGATAAATTCTCTTTTACAACAATACATTATGGGATTATTAAGAAATGACAATTTACTGAAAAGAATGTAAATTTTTTAAAGGGCCATTGAAGTATTAGGTAAGCAGAATTTTTCTAATTTCTGGCCGTCCCCTCCCCTGGTCAGCAAAAGTAAGCAATGTACTTAACCCTCCTCCTTAATTACGTAAACATTTGTATAAGTATATTCAAATCTGTATTAATTCAGTATATAAATATTGATCACGTAATCACCGTCTAGACCCCCCCAACCTCTGTCAAAATAAGCAAATCGGGCACTCCCCTCCCCCCATCAATGTTTACGTAAAACTTGAATGAGCCCTAACCTCTTTGTATTAGGTGGTAGAGCCACCTTGAAGCTATTATTGGTTTCAGCATGAATGGGTCGGCTCGTACGATGTAGCACCACTGTTAAAATATGTAAAATAAGTATGTGTAGAGGCATCAACCTCATTTGTTAGTTATTGGGAAAAAGTAGATGGTTGATGTCTTAAATAAAGAATATTATAATTGTCATTCAGAACGATCGTAAAAAATGTGAAAAAAAGAGGAATACAGTTTTTATATCTTAAAACGTATTTTATTAGATTTTACTACATTTCACCTTGCGAAATTAAACAACCACCCTCTCACAGAAAACCGACGTGAAGTAACAGTGCTTGCATTGTTGCGTTTCGTTCGGTCAGTAAGAGCACCGGAGACCCATCTCCCCTTTCCTCTCCCTTCTCCTCTCCCTTCCCCTCACCCTTTCTCTCTCCCTTTCCCTCTCCCTTTCTCTCCATTCCCCCAAACACAGGCTGGCTACGCACTTGCGACTCCTCTGGGGTTCTAGTGTCTATGGACGGTGGTGATCGCTTAACAACAGGTGACCCGTACGTTCGTTTGCCTCCTATATGATATAAAAAAAAATATTGCCTGTTCTGCAATAAATTCTACCTCAAGACTTTCTCTCAAGACTAATAATTATACTGTTGTTTTATTGTTGTCTGTAGTAACGAGTGAATGTGAGGAGGAACGTGTGAGGCGGTTTTGCAGGAGATGTTGTGATAATGTTTGCAGGAATGAGCAGAACCAGCCTTGGAAGGAGTCTGTGGCGGCGCGCAACAATCTGGACACGCGCGATCTCTCCCAGGTGGGGGTGTCGAGCCCTCCACCCGACATCAAGAACATCACCATCAAGAAGAACAACCAGGAGGATTCCTGGGACTGGCTCAACAACTAGACAACCCATACGAACAGGTCCGTATACATAACAATAACCATCAATTCGATCGTTCTCTATGTAATAGTGTTGTGTGAATAATTCTCGAATCGAAGATTACAACTATTCGAATAATTCTAACAAATCGATCGATTAGAACCGTTTCGTTTATATTCGTAAAGTTATGTTTACTTAGAATTTGAGAGCATTACCGCCCTATGAAACCGACTGTTTTTTGTATTTCAAATTTATAATTAATTTTCATTTTCATTTTTTTATGTTTATATCATTTAAAAAAAGTAGCAAATAACTAAATAGCCGTGATGAAAACCTGTAGAAGAAATATCCTTTGACAAAAACAAAAAACAAATAAAGTTCAAAGTTAAAAAAAAAATGAACTATGGTTGAATGTCGACCACTGGGCACCTACTACTAATATATTAACAATCGTGTATTTTTTTTTATAAATATATAATTACTTAAAATCATTACAATAGTTTATACTATTCGCATGATAAAGATTATTTGAATAATCCGAGTAGTTGTATTTTTTTTTGTGGCAATCAATCTTTCAGATTATTACTGCCATTGTCACGTAGTCAATAATATTACAAGCGTCGTACGATTATTTCAAGCATGATAATCAAGCACAAGACGGTGGATCCCTTGTTAGAACCATCCAGGGAGTTTTTGTGGCATCTCAGAATTTCATGCTCCGTGTTATTATTTTCCATTTACTTCACTTATGCACAATAAACTAACTATATTATGTAAAACACCACCAAATTTACAAAATATAGAGTCTAATAACACCAGATTATGAATACAATATAAAATTCACTATATAGCAGACTAAAATTCCGCCAAAAACTCCATAGTTGTAATTATTCGAACAGTTTCAATACGAATTTCGAAACAAATTAATTCACTATCGTATAAAACGTTATATCGAATATTCGCACATCCCTATTTAATATCCATGCTGTTCTTGATTTATTTATTATATTTGTTTGTTTCAGATAAAAAAAAAACGTTTGAAATTACTTTTGAAACTAATTGTCTAAATAATTAATTATAAATATTCGCTTCAATAAACTATACTGTCATTAAATGGTCCTAGAACAAATTACTATATGTGCTTTCATGTTACAGTAATTTAGCCTATTGTTTTATATATATATATATGACGATATTTACTGTCGACACATCTGATAAATGATATTATGATTTATCTTTGATAAAAAATGATTATTCGTTAGAAAAATTATGTATAATTTGGGTAATGTTAAATTAAAAGGATTAAGATTTATTAGGTAAAGTAATAGGATGTGGTGTTGCGGAAGTTATATGGCTTTATCTATAAGCGGGGACCACTTACTGTCAAGTGGGTTAAGTAATTAAGAACGCTGAATGGTTTTTAAAAAGATGATTGTATGTAAAGAAAGTAGTTTGTTTTTATTTATCGGCATTCCATCGATTGCGTTACGTTTTTTTTTGATGATTTCAAAATATTTTATAAACCAGATTTTACATATATATATCTATAATATTTACGGTAATATAGTGATATTATAAACTACTCATTCAAAATGTTATCAATACGGTGTCTAGTTATAAAAGTTTTAAAAGAAAATAAATCAAACGCTAAGATCGTTTGATTTAAAAAAAATAATGAAAATAACAAAAAAAAAAGTGTCATTGATCTAATAAGTTATGTAGATGAAAGAGTACGAATAACTTTAAAATGATTGTCTTATAATATATTTATAGTTACTCGTATTAGAATATTTCCCTTAACCTCTACTACATACACATTTTTTTTGACTAACAATATGCTATTGGTCTACATCTTAAACGAACTACTAATAGTTGCTCTTTTTTTTCTTGAACTGACTACGCTATTGACCCAGGAAGGCCAACTGACTACGCTTTTGACTTAGCAAGGTCTTAACTGCTTCACCGGACTAGTTTCTTTTTTTTTTTCTTGAACTGACTACGCCATTGGCCCAGGAAGGTCAACTGAACACGTTATTGACCTAGCAAGGTCTTAACTGCTTCACCGGACTACAGTTTCTTTTTTTTCTCGAACTGACTACGCTATTGACCCAGGAAGGCCAACTGACTACGCTTTTGAGTTAGCAAGGTCTTAACTGCTTCACCGGACTAGTTTCTTTTTTTTTTCTTGAACTGACTACGCTATTTACCCAAGAAAAATTTAATTGCTTCACTGGACTACAAACAGTTCCTTCTTTTCCCGAACTGACTACGCTATTGACCTACCAAGGCCTTAACTGCTTCATTGGACTACTAACAGTTCCTACTTTTTCTCTAACTGACTACGCTATTGACCTAGAAGGTCTTAATAGCCTCACCGGACTATTAAGACGAGCTATAAACAGTTGCTCATTAACGCTTGTGTATTTATAAAGTTCCCTACTAAATATCTACCATAATCAAATTAATGGTTTTAAACCTTTTAAATTATTGTATATTATATGATTAATAAATACATTTAATATTATTATATCGCGTTCATTATTTTAACTATTTTTATTTTATTGCCTCATTTCTTTTAAAGGCCCTTCATTATTAGAAGATAATTTGACCGGATGTGACGTATAAGATAAAATCAAATAAATATAGGAATATATGGAATCTTTGATACGTGTGTTGATAGCCGGCTTGTAAATATTACGTAACCGGACATGAGTTGATGCGAATACGATTTTTTTATGTTTCTGAAAAACATTGGGTAGCTTTTATTGTATTCTATGTAAAAAAAAAAACGGATATATCACTAATTTCTTATGAATAATTCGGCTCTTAAATTGAAATGATACATGATGCTAGAATATTCTAATTAGTTATTTTTAATAGGCAAATATTTTAATTACCTAATTACTGCTTCAAATAATATTAATATTGTATTAAAATATCTTTGTAGTTTATGTTAATTACGGAGATTAGTTTATTTTAGTACGATTAAAATAATATATTTGAACAAGTTTAACGCGGATCAGTCGCATTAGATCTGAATTAAACATCTTACAGTTACACAGCGGTATAACTTATGTATAACCTGTAAGCTTAATTCATGTCTCGTCGTGAATTGTTTTAGACTTTAGTTATATTAAGAGTTAATAATAAAAAATTTATTGGAATTATTATTTGTAATTATGTGAACATTTTGAAAGTCGCTCTCATAAAAATCTAATAATCAAAATTTTGTTTAACTGTATATACTTATTAATTCGCACATTTTATTAAATCTGCTTCGTTTGTTAACCGTGAATTTGAATTAAAATTATGAAATAAACAACCAGTTAACTACATATTGGATTTTTAGGTTATAAAACTGTGTTTATAAGAATATTGAGCGTCGCCATTTTTTTAGTTTTGTTTTATGTCATATAGGAGGCAAACGAATATACGGGTCATCTGTTGCTAAGCGATCACCGCCGTCCTCAGACACAGCAACCACAGAGGAGTCGCACGTGCGTTGCCAGCCTGTGTTTGTAGGAGTGGAGAGAAAGGGCGAGGGGAAGAGAGAGGAGAGTGGAGGGGAGATGGGTCTCCGGCGCTCTCACTGACCGAACGAAACGCAACAATGCAAGTACTGTTACTTCACGTCGGTTTTCTGTGTGTCGGGTAGAACTAGGCAAGCCAACCCGTTCATGCTGAAACCGGTAATAGATTCAGCGTGTCTCTACCACACAATAGTAGTATTACCAATATCTGATTACCAAGAATGTTAGTCAGTGGCGTATTAATTATCTCAAACTATTAAAATTTATATGAATTACTGTATTTTTGGATATTATTTTATTCGTGAATCGGTGATATATTATGGCCTAACATATAATACACATATATAGTTGTGTTTGTATGGAAAAAATAACTTCATGATATGTATATTTTTAACAGTATTTTACCGTGTAATAATAGAAGTTACATATGTATTAATTATTAGGTTTTTAATTATACTCACACAATGAGATCTTACCAATCAATTCCTCTAAATATTATGTCAATGGACTTGATACTCAGCTATTTTACCACATACGTAATTATCTTCAGATTATATGTTCGTTGTTATTAAATAAAAAAAAATTACAAAATTTTGTTGAAAAACAGTAATTTACCGACTCCAATTACAACTTAAAATAATCAAGGTGACCACATATATGTAAAGATATAATCATCAAAACCGGTCAAGACGTATAGTATGACAAAAATTTAAAACCGGTCAAGACGTATAGTATGACAAGAATTTAAAACCGGTCAAGACGTATAGTATGACAAGAATTCAAAACCGGTCAAGACGTATAGTATGACAAGAATTTCGAACACGCACACCAGATTTATTTATGCAAGGTTATTTTAAGTGGTAAGATTTGTATATTTACAGTAATCTCTCCTATTTAATTATACTTTAGAATAAATAACTCGATGAAATCAACAGTTAAACATATAATAGTAACAACGTTATATTGATGTATTCTATGATTTTCGTAGCATCGCTGTATAATAAGTCGGAACAGATGTATTAATCCTGAGTTTTAGATCTATATCCTTTTATTTAATGGAGTCACTACTGCTGTTGAAATAATCATGTATCCTCATGCAATCCACAATTACGTAAATTCGTGGGTCACAGATGCAGTTTACGTGTTGCTTATCGGAATTGTTCTTGCTGTTTAACTTATCGGAATTGTTCTTGCTGTTTAATTTATCGGAATTGTTTTTGCTGTTTAACTAATCGGAATTGTTTTTGCTGTTTAACTTATCGGAATTGTTCTTGCTGTTTAACTTATCGGA